>ML797087.1:315376-351041 GCA_009831015.1 Picea engelmannii
TTTATGAGTCCGAAAATAATATCTACAAATCTAATCAACCTCTAAACAATACTTTCTTCTCAAATTTGCAATCTTTCAGGAACAGACTTTCTTTTAGGGAAAGAAAATGTGAGGTTATAAATTTTAAATGTTCTTCCCCAGTGGAGTTGCCACTATGTTAGCACTTGGTAAATTTCCTAGAGGTTGACAGCAGAAGAAATCTACTAAGGTAGCTTTATCCAACCACTTTTGAAGCTGGGATCTAGCCCTTCCAACTTCAGAGAGGGATCTCTCTATTAGATTTAGCTATGTTTCAAATTTCAAATATTAGGCTAGGTAAAGAAATAGGTCGTTTTTCATTGTCAAAGTGTTTTTTCGAATTGGTTGAGACAGTCTACACATCCATTGGGCTATGGGGTCTGTGTTTTAATAAAATATGAAATACAAACCAGAAACGTAAAGGGAAAAACTTTCACAGGGAAAGATAATATAATCACTGGATCTTTTAGTAGCTTAAATGATGAACAGAAGAAAAGATGAGAAAGATAATTTCAACAAAGAAGCAGTTAAGAATTTACTTATTGAAAACACCAGAAGATAAACACTAAAATCTTTCGAGTCAGAAACAGGGTATACGAGACAAATCCTGCAACATTCGTTACTCTTAAATATTAGATGTAGAAAATAGTATGATAACAAAGTGAGAATAACATTCAACTTAGAGAGAAAAACGTCACCAGTGAGTACACGCAAGAATACTGTAAAAGTGCATCCTTTTATTAATGGAAGATCTCTTCAAAACGATTTACAGTCTGATAGCGTCAGGGTGTGAAGATCAACAACCCTCAATACTTCGAAAGGTGAAGTATTTATAACTCAAATTACAAAGATCCTGTCACTAATGACCAGGACGTGCTAAATCTATTTTTAGCCTAACTAACTTAACAAAATTTCTAAATCTAGGAACTACTTGATGATGTGGTGTAACTGCACGTTGATTTCTGGGTGGGTCGTTGATGAAGCTTTTGCACGACTTCATATGACTGGACAACTGACTGGACCGGGACAACTCATTTGCTAATCGATCAGATCATAGAACTCCTACCATCTAATATGACTAGGCACGTTGACTTTGAGAAGTCTTCGATACACTTCGTCCATTTCTGTGTACTTGGCGAATGTTGGCTTTGTGAGGAAGATGTATCGAATCTCGTGTTGGATACTGATGTCCCACTAGAGGGCATCTAGGAATGCCTTGCCAGTGATGCTCCCTTGAATGCCTGCAAACTTTGAACTGTCCTTAGCCACTTCGGCTAATCTCTTCCTGTATTCTGTGAGTGTCATCAATTTATCATTGATTACTTTCAGACCAGGAAGACCTTTCTTCTGGAGAGCTTCAATCTTACTAAAGATATTATGTACTCCCAGGTCCATGGCCTGAACCTTTTCTTCCAACTGAAGCATTAATCCTCTCTTAGTCAAAACTCTTTTGACCTCAAGGATGGTCTGTGTTCTGTATTCAATCTTCAGTTCTTCCAGCTCTTCCCTGGTCTTAGAATTGAGGAACTTGATGATCTCGTTTGCCTGTGCAGGCATGTTTCCCAATTCTACTCTAATATTTTCAATGGCTTGTTTGCTTCTCATCACCAACTCATTCTGCTCAAACATGATTTGGATCATGGGCCATATCTCGTTTATGGACTTAGTGATGTCTATCCATACATTATCTTTAACCTCAGCCAAAGTCTTCCCTGCCACTATTTGCTTCCGGAGCTATTGTAGCTCTTGCTTGAGATGCTTTGTCACCTAATTTTCCTTGGAGAGGCTGGTCTGGAAGGAAGTTTTGAGTTCCTGAAGGTTCTCAACTTCCTTTTTAAGCCTGTTGATATATGTTTCTTGTAGGTTCATCTTTTCCATGGACTTAGCCAGGTCGATTGTCTTCTCCTGTGATGTCAATGGAGTCGTGGATGGGATTTCTATCACTGACGCTGTGCTTGCTCCTAAAATTGGGATAGCACTCAATGGAATGACTTCCATTGGCTTTAGTTTCTCTTTCTCTTTTAATAACTTTTCCATCTCAGCCTCCATTTCTTTAAGCTGTGCATTCTGCTCCATGAGTAGCCTTAGCATCTCATCTTTCTCTCCTTCTTTCTCTATTATCTCCTTCGCCTACGAATCCTCTATGGGTGGGAGTTTCAGTTGTTTTCTCAAGGAGGCTATGTCAGTGTTTTTCTTCCTTATCATTTCCTCCATTGCTTTGACGTTCGAAGGATCATAACCGATCTTGAGGACCAATTCCTCCAAAGTCTTGATCCTATTGTCCTTGGCAAAGGACGATATCTTCTCCATCTTTGATTGTGTTTGAACTTTGTTCAGGGACACCTGCAATTTCAACGCAGCAGTAGAAGCATGTGCCAGAGTGTAGAAAATAATTTCCTCTGTCTGCTTGTGCAGATCCATTTGATCAGTCGGATGCATGTCCTTCGTCTAGAATTCGAAGGTGGCCCTTTTATAATCAGTGATCACCTTGGGGTCTGGTACCTGTGCTTGGAGGAAGGCCATGTGAATCTGCCCTTTTCTGTGTCAAATGAAAACAACAAACTATTCTGCATAGTCGACGTCTGCTTCCAAAACTGAGCGCAAGTACTGCTGGTAAGGGTCTGGTTCCTTTTCTTGATCAGCTCGTACTTCTAAAAAATACTCAGCTTTGGTCCCACCTTGCCTGGCTGGGTGGTCAATGGAGGATTTGTAGATTTTTCTAGCAATGTTGAGGCTATGGCCTTATGGAGGCTTGACTCGAAGTGTGGAATAACAAACTTGGTCACTATGGTGGATGAGGCTTCCTTTTCCCCGGTCAGACCAAGGACTGACGAAGTCTTAGGCCTCTTGGTATGTAGATGGAATTCCTCGGAAGATACCTCATTGAGATAAATCCTACCTCGGCCTCTTCTCTTTTGGGACCTGTGGCGTGGTCATTGGTGACACAGTGGTCGGGGGACACTGCTATTCCACTTCGATCAATGTGTTAGGTTCCCACACTGTCTGATTTACGAATTTTTCCACCTCAGGCCTAGCTTCATGAACATATGGGATGTTCTTGTTATTAACTCTCATCTCTGAGATGATCCCACATGGATCATAATTCCATGGGAAGCTCATGGAGAACTTCATCTCCCTTAGCATCCTGTCTGCTTCTTCCCCAGCTCCCCGATTGTTGCAGATGAAGGAGCCAATCTGCCCCTTGATTCTAAGATGTTGTTTTTTCTTCAATGACACAAAGTGGATATCATCGGAATTTATGATCTGCCTTATATATTCTAAAGCAAAAATCCTGACAGGCAGATACTTGGGCATCTTATACGGTGCCAACTCGCACCCGTATACTCTGATCTCGATGTGATCCTTGTATAAATACCAATCACCCATCTTTGTGTTATCTGAGAGGTGCAGGATCCTCTGAACTTCATCATTTATCCGAGGCTCGGGCCTACCTCTTAGCATACTTACCACAAGGTGATAGAATTGGTCGATGAACTCCTTGAAACTGAAATCAGTGGAGTTGTACTTGAGCAAGGAGGTCCATGCTGTGACTGCCTGAGGCCTGCCATATCCATCCATCTTCTGCATGGAAAATCCAAATTTATCCGCCTGGAAGAAGACGAATAAGTATGCTAGTATCGTTGAGTATCTGAACATGCCTTTAATGCCAAAATTCATGAACTATTCGTGAATATTATCTGCCAAGAATGTACTGAAGTCAAACTGGGTGGTGGGCTTTTCATTAGTAGAGAAAATGGATAGAAAACCCAGAATGGGTTCATCTACCCACTGATCAGAATAGTATCCTAACAAAGCACAAAGGGATGAGATGACCTGGTTTCCCTTAGTGGAGAACATGGAATAAGGATAAGGAGGATTTGTGGAGGGAAATTGAGCGGATGGGAGAAGGAAGAGCTCGAATATTTGAGATCTTTGGGGGAAGGTCATTTTCTGGTACAATTCTGTAAGAATTTCCAGATTGAAGGGAAACGCAAAGTCGGATCGAGGGATTTGCATCATCTGGTCTATGGATTCAGGAGTGATGAGGAAAAGGATATCTCTAGACAAGGAGATGATGGCTCTTTGTTCAGGAATATAGTGAGCTTGACACTTGAGAGCGAACTCAGGAAAGTGGCGGATATGAGGGAAGAGGTAGAGGGGTAAATTGGACTCCCAGAGTCCAATTTCATCACTCTGGTCTAGGAAAACTTCCCTGAGCCATGACTGGAAGTCTGAGAAATCAAAATCGCATTTAGTATCTGCAATTAATCGGTCTTTGTCGACCAGTGGGATCCTGTCCAGGTCGACAGGAGGCGGGAGAAACAGATTCTCCTCTCCTTCTGCTTGTTTGGATTTTGGCTCCATTTCTACAACAGTACCTGCAATAAAACACAACGTTAGTGGGGCAACTGACTGTAGATGAGGGAAACATAATGTAACGGAGGAGTAAGCAGTGAATTTCTTGGGTACAATAGGTGAATAGCGAAAATGAGGGGGATAACGGTAGTTTTAAGTAAAAGGGGGTCGGTTGAGCGTCGGAGACAGGTCAGCTGGATAACGAACAGATTATCCAGTAATAAATGGCCAACGGATCACTTTGAGGGTGAGATGGCAGGTGACGGTGGCTGGGGGATACAGACAGGTGACATGGCGGCTGTCGATTAGAGGTAAAATTATGGGACATGACCAGTTCGGGAAGGACTGACAGCAGTTATGGGACATGACCAGTTCGGGAAGGACTGACAGCAGTTATGGGACATGACCAGTTTGGGAAAGGTGCAGGGTGACGTCCAGTGGTGACGAAGTTCTGTCAGATAGTATATGGTGACGGGACTCAGGGAAATAGATCGATGCCATGTATAACAAGGGACCCACCAGAGGAAGAAAACCATTCCCAAACCCCCCCCCTCAGTTAAAAGCAGATTATCCGGGGGGTTCTGAAATCCATTTTGGGCCGTTGATCTGCGCACCTGTTTCTAAGCCGCAGATCTCTACGCTTTGTTTATCACCCATTCCGGACCCCCCCCCTCTTCAGTTAAAAGTAGATCATCTGGGGGGGTCCGAAATCCGTTTTGGGTCATTGATCTGCGCGCCTGTTTCTGAGCCGCAGATCTTTGCACTCTGTTTATCACCCATTCTGGACCGCCCCCCTTCCATTAAAGGTAGAATGGATGGGGGGTCCAGAATCCAACGCTGACCGTAGATTTGAGCGCTCGATCCTGAGCCATCCAGATGCGCGTGAGTCTTACGATTTCGGACCCACCCCCCCGAGTTAAAAGAAGAATGGTCGGGGGGGTCCGAAATCCATTTTGGGCCGTTGATCTGGGCGCCGTGATCAGGACCATCTATATGTGTAGGGAGCATAAGTGGGGAGCGGAAAACACATGCGTCAGGGAAAAACTTAGGATAAACGCATTTTATGGGTTTTTCCCCGAACTTTCAAGTAGACACCACCATGGGGCTCGACCAAACGATCTTCTAAGCATATGAAACATGGTGCAATATTTACATCAAGCTGGTTTTTATTGAAATGAAGCAACAATACAACTAACCTATATTCTAACCTAGTTTCCTATGACAGTTAACCCAGATTAGACTATTGGGTTAAGAATGTATTCTACCCTAGGGCTATCTGACCAGGATTAGATAGTCTGGCCAGATTTATTCACTAATCTATCCTAGACCCTTTGGCTAAGATTAAACTGTTTAGCCAAACTCATTCACTACCCTATCAACTTCAATTTAAAAAAGAACTTGGACATGCTTGAAAGGTATTGACCAAGTTACTATTATTGCATGGGGATTTTATTGAATTCTTTTATGCCCTCTTTTATTTTTCTCTTTTTTTTTCTTTTTTTTTTTATTTCTTTTTTTCCTTTCTTTCTTTTTTTTTTTTCTTTTTTCAAATTATTTGCAGAATGAAAAATCATTTGTCAACAAAAACACTAGAGACAGATAATATCCCAGTCACCAGATGATCCTATAACTTATAGGATGATAACAACGTCCATCATCCCCTATTTGGACAAGGAATCCTACTACTGAGATAGTTGAGGCCGACAAGTAGAGGATGTAATCATGCTCATAGTCTAGGGGACTAATCAAAGGGGCATTGTACAGGGAAGATTTCAAATCATCAAAATATGTTTGATCATGTTCGTCTCATCTAAATGGGATATCATGATGCAGTAAGTGGAGAAAAATGTGCACGTGAGTGGTGTAATCTGGGACAAAGTGGCATAAAAAGTTGGCTTTGCCTTGCAATCTCTATAGTTGGCATAAATTCCTAGGTGGTGGAATTTTTTTGATAGCTTGGACCTTGAGGGGGTAAACTGTGATGCCATGTTGGGAAACAATGAACCCAAGGAGGTCTCCCACCATGACACAAAATACGCACTTAAGAGGGTTCAAGTAGATATTGTATTGGCGACATCGTTGGAAAACTATCTGTGAGTTGTCTAAATGTTGAGGTTTCTTTTTGGATTGAGCAATGAGGTTTTTCGAATAAGAGAGGATGATGCAAGAAAGATCATGGAAAATGTAGGTCGTGGCCCTTTGGAACGTATCCCCTTCATTCTCGATTCCAAAGGGCATGAGACGATAAGAAAAAGTACCCCAAGGGGTAGTAAAAGAAGATTTATACTGATCTGTTGGATGGATTTGGATTTGATTGTAGCTGGATAAGCCATCCATAAAGGAAAGTGCTTCATGTCTGACACATTCATCAATAATTTGGTCGATGAAAGGGGTTGGAAAATTGTCTTTGGGACAAGTTTGGTTGAGATCATTAAAGTCTATGCAGACATGAATAGTGCCCCATTTCTTGTTAATGGGGATGGGATTGGAGACCCATGAAGTGTATCCAATGGGGTAAATGATCCCAACAAAACATAACTTGTCAATTTCATCTTTGATAGCCGAAACTTTGGATGGGTGAAGGGGGCCTTGATTTTGACGAAATGGGGTGACTTCTGTCCAAGTGTCGATTCAATGTTTGACTATATATGGATCAAGGCTGGGCATCTCCGTATATGACCAGAAAAAATATCCCGATATTCTTGAAAGAGAGCTTTGTAAGCCGTGAGTTCTTCATGGGAGCATGCAAAGCCAATGGTGATTTCTTCTACAATTCCTGATTTAATGGAAATGTCAATTTTGACGGTGGGGGAGATGTTTTCCATGTCTCCTTATTCAAAATAATATGGGGTAGGGATAGGGTTGTTGAACCAGTCTATATTCCCCACAGGAATAAAATCCTTTCTTTCAATTGTGCACATGGAGGCTTGGGTAGGAGGATGAAAGGCCTCCTGTGAGAGGAACAATGTTTGATGACGGAGTGCATTCCATGGCCAATCAGGGGTAGTGAGTTCCTCCAGGATATCTTTGTCGCAGTGAAAAATGCAAGAATATAGGAGATCCTGGGAGGTTACAGGGGGATCTTTCAATGGGTAAGTGTTGGTGTCCTCAAGTGGTGAGGGAACAAATGGGATATCATTTACAGGGTGCAAGGGACTGCTATACATAAAGTGAATGTCCCAATACTGTGGAGGGTACCTTATTCACACAGGGACTGATGACGAAATATATTTAATGTCAGTGATGTGAGCCTCAGTAAGGGGTGGATGAGAGGGTTTTGGACGATAGGTTTTGTGTACTGTGGCTAATGTCTAGAAAAAATGAGTTAGAGATAGGGAATGATGAGTGTAGTGACCATATTTTGATTATATGGCACAATAAAATTTGGTTTGAAACCCTTTATTGCTTGCAGTGGAGGACTCCATAGTAGGAGTGGACGTACTTGGTGGAGTGGCGAGCAATGTGGTTTCTCTAGGGAGTTGGATCAGATTGCATAACTTGGGAAGAGTAGGACATTTATTAATGAGGTTCCCTTCTATTTCACATAGTGCACAAGGAGGTTGAACTCAGGGAGGAAGTGGAGATGTGGGCTCTTTCTTCTTTCGTCTTCCCCCAATAGTGGTAGTGGTGCCAACAATTGGGGGTAAGGGTGGTGTGGAAGGAGCCTGTACTGGGATCTGCGTCGGTATTCCCTCTGTATGAGGAGGGATAGATGGTGGAGGAACCATCATGGGTGGATGAAGATACCATATACGGATGACAAGCACCATTTTAGGAAGGGTAAGGGTCATAGCTACCTGGAATGCTTGGACTCCAGGTGGGGGATAGAAGAAGGGAATTTGGGTAATGGCTTGGGGGAATGTATCCCAAACTGGGATTTTCCCCTTGAGGGGGGATAAATCTTGGATAAGTGGTGCAGTGGGGAGCTCAGGGATATCCTGAGGTAATAATTCTTTGACTGGTGGAAACTCGATGTGAGGAGAGGTCTTAGTGGGAGGAGTAGTGTCTTTGATATATGTTCCGTTAGAAGATACTATGCACACTTGTGCTGAGGGGTGAAGGAGAGGTGGTGCTCCATGATATGCCCCCAACAAGGAGGGTCCTTGAAAATGTTGGGACCCATGTCGATGACCGAAAAATCATATGAGCTAGTGTGGACAAGGGGATGAATTTTATCTATGTTGGTGAAATGGTTAGGCTCATAATGTGTAAGTTGGTTGATATAGACGATTTTCACATTGTGGGGGAACATCATCATTCAAAACATAGAAAAGGCCACTGCCTTCATAGCATACATGTAGCTATGTCCAAACAAGATATTGTAATCAAGTGGGGCGTCGATAACTTCAATGTCATTTAATATGGTTTTTCCACCAAGTTCAACGAGGACATTTTGGAAGATCCCTTTAGGGGATGATGGTCAAACTTCACAGGCTCACAGGGTGATGGCAGATTGGACTAGCTCAAGGGAGCCAAGTTTCTACTAGACTACTTTGGACATGATGTATGTGGATGCACCTTCATCAATGATACACCGATGAACTATGATATTCTAGATTTTCACTGGTATCTGAAAAGCTACCAGGGCGAGGAGGCGTGGTTCTCCGCTATCTAGATCAAAGGTGATGAGTCTAGTATCTGCTGGGTCAACTTCCCCCAAGAAGGAAACCAAGGATTTTCACTAATTTGGATAGCTTTATAGGACCTCCAATAAAAACATGGTTGCATGAGACTGTGCTAATTTGTCAACCAGGTTGTAGTTATGGGCTTCCCTAGCATGAGGGTTATGTATATTCCTCTGTAAAGGAATATGGGGTATACAATGGCTTGGTTCATTGTTAGGGCATGGAATCATCAATGGTTGTCTGGCTATAGCAGGATCCACTTCTGAGGTGGTGGGGGTAGATTCAGGGGGGACACCATACTGGAGACCGCGTGTTTGCAAAAGAATCTCTTCTTTGCTGGTAAGGAGGATATTGCGATCGACCGAATTTCCAAGTTGATTGGGACTTGGGTTTTGATACTGCCATGTTTGGGGTGGGGCAGGGTGTACCTCATGTTGGGTATTCATCACACCTTGGTGTGGAATCAGGTTTTGCAAAACGATCGGATGTTCTTGTTGCAAGTACTTTTGTGGGGCCTACTGAGGGGCAGGAGGCACTGGAGGACGTTGTGCATTCATGGATTATTTCATCTATTTGAAGTCATAAATTTGGGGGAAATCGTGTGTATAATGTCCATACTCACCACAGAGAGTGCAAAGGAAGTTATTTCGGAGGTTATTGTTCCTCCCTTGTCATGGTCAGTTGTTATTGTTTCCCCCTTGGGGGTTTTGGTTGCCTTGATTCTAGTTTCCCCTAACGGTAGGGATTTGTTGGGGGTTGTTTCATCCTAGTCCCGGGTTGTTATTGTTTCATTTTTTCCATTTCTTCTTGGCATTATTTGGTGGATGGGCCAAATTTTCTGTATTCATTTGTTCAAAATTTTGAAGCTGTTGAATGGGGGAGGGTTCAACAAAGTTAACACCGGCATGTGGTTTTCCTGGTGGAGGATAAACTGGATGTGGAGGTCCAGGGAATGGATAATATGGATTTTTCTGTGGTGATGATCCATATGGCATATAGTAACTTGAACTTATTTCACTAGTTCTAAGGTTGTATGCAGAAGTAGAAGGTGGACCCGTACTTGGTTGAGAGGCCAGACAGATCATGGGTACTAGTGAGGGTACACCCATTGGTGGAGGGGGAGCTACATGATATGATTTTTGGTGAGTGGGAGGAGGGTAATAAGACGTACCTCCATATGATTGTGGATATTGATGTTCCCCATAAGAGGGTGACGAGTGGATGTAAGGGTTGATATGGTTCATAGAACCAATTAACCCATCTGCAACATGGGACATCACATGTTTTTCCTATCCAAATGGTATGGGTCTAGGTGCATCAAGAAACACTATGTATAAGTAACCTGACTGGGCATAGATGAGGTCAAACTATTGGGCCTTTCTTATGGATTCCTCTTTTGACTGAGGAAAGGTGGATTATACATCCTTGGAAATAACAGAGACAATGATTTGAGAAAACAATCAAGACATTGTTATTTGGTGGTTTCTTCTTTACACAAACTACGACGTTGATGCCATTCATGGTTGTGGTCGACTATGTGGATAGAAGTGGTTTGTTTGAACTCGGAGAGAAGTTCCAATCCAATATCATGATGAACTAGTAGTTGGAAAAATGACAAAAAGGATTTGGCCAATGATTCAAAGGTCAGATGGGACCATGATTTTTTGTCCACATACCATTTGACTGAGGAACCAATGAGAGTTCATTGAAACAACCTTAAGAGGATGGAATCATCCATGATGTTGTTGGAAGAGCACAATAAGTGTAAGGTCATAACATGGTTGGCGGGATCTTCCCTGAGTTTTACTTCAAACTTTGGAATATCTTAAGGTACTTTGGTAGGCATATTGGGCCATGTGGGGTCATGTAAAATGGGATAATTTGTGAGTTTGGTCAAATCAGGAATGTTGAGTGATTCCAAGTATGGCAGAGGGAGATTTGGTGGAGGATTAGTTCCAACCATTGTGTGAGCAGGTAGTGTACTTGTTCCCTGAGAGAGATTTATCGGGGTTGTACTTCTCCCTTGAGAGGAAGTTTTACCCCCACCTCCTTTTGAAGGAGAACTAGTGTATGGATGGCCTTGGGAATTGGACCCAAGAAAGGTGGAACCAATTAAAGCTAATCCCAAGATAGTATCACTCATGGGAGTGTGATATGGTTGAGCTGGTGAGTTTGCAAGACTGGGGACTCCTCTGAGAATAGGAGGGAGATTCTACAAGCATCTATAACAATGGGGATTATGAGGGTCCCCTATGGTTTCTGACTAGCAAAGTGAATGTGTGAAAATGGTGACAAGAGAGAAATAAATGAACAAGAGCTTTTGTATCATTTTGGACCTTCACAAGATAGTGTAACTCACAATTGCATGTAATCAAATGAGCATCATACATAAATCAACTGTAAAATAAAGAATCATGTGGAGAGTTGGATTTTTTCTGTGTGTGGGAACAATAAAAAAGAATGCTCATGTCCTAAAATATTTATCGTCCTTCCTCTAAAATAGCACCGGGGCCTTCCAATAGCACTCAACAATGGGGTCTGAAGCCACCAAAAGAGGAACTAGTGAAGGTTGAAATAATCAATTATAATAAGGGGTAGAGGGTGCATATCCTGAAACAACTGGCGATATTTCCCAATATCCACACAAAATCTGATCAAGGTGTGTTGCAACCCAAAATTGCCACCTGGGTAGATGTCCTAAGTTTTTTTCACTAGGTACCTCAGTTAAAGTGCAACATTTAGATTTTCAGCCTCATAAATGGGTCATGGGATGGGTTCCCTTCCAATAGTTGTGTGACTCAAGGAGGGATGCGCAGAACAACTAGACCTCAACCTTCAACCCTTCACAGGTATCTCCCTGCCTTATGGTATAAGAACACTTGAATTGGAGGATTTGAAAGTTCCCTATTTCTGAACTTCTATTATTTGAAAATGTGAGCACCAGATAATGAGGGGTTATTTGGATGCCTACCCCCCAGATCCTACCTAGACTACAAAAATTATTTTGGCACCTCTTGTGGAGGAAAACTTAGTAAGTTTTTAGAAAAAAATTAGATGTGGTGGGTTGAGATATTGGCGGTGTAGACCAATCTTGTTTGAATTAAATGGGTGTAGATAATTTCCAAAGAAGTAGTGGGACGTTTCGGAATTCCTTCGTAGAAAACCTACTTCGACCTCCACTATTCAAAATAGAAATTATGTGTGTGAGGAGTGACTTTGTGTGCAAGCAAGTGAAAAAAGGTGTGCCAAGATTTTAATAAGTTAAGTGTGAGATTGCAACATGTGGAATTCCTATGGTCCTTACAAATCTTCTTTACCTAGCTTACTAAGTGTCTTTGGTACAACCTTGTGGAATATTTAAAGCCCTAAAGAACTATCAATGTTGACATATGGGTTCTTTACAAATCCTTTAAACTCCCTAAATGTTGTTTAGAATAAGAAAGCTTTGAAACTATCCTAGATTGCAAGCATGTGGGCATGTATGCGACCGTTACTTTGATCTTTGAACTTCCCTAGATTGTGATGTAAACTAAGAAAGAAATTTTAAGAAACTATCCTAAGTTTGCAACATGTGGGCATGTATGGGCCCTTACAAAACTTTTAAGATGATTTCAAAAAACTAAGAGGAACCCTAGAGGGGCTTTTTCCTCTCCTAAAGATTTGTGTTAAGGGATATGAATTTTCCCTTTAACCACCTTTTTGATTCCCAAGATCACACTAGGGTGCAAGGGAATAGCATACTTGAGGGTCAAAGCTAACTTCTATTCCCAATTTAAGTGATTTATGTATGAAAGCAATAACCTCAACTTAACATTTTACAAGCCAAATGAGCCATCCATGTGGAAACAAAGAAAAATAGGAGAATATTGGTTCTTTTTACCCTATAAGTGCCTATGTTAGCTAACCTTTCATATGGGAAATGAATATAAGTAGAGTGTAGTTTCCTTACAAAGTGCATGAAAAATAAAAATCTGAAGGCTAGGGGCCTTCAAATCATCATAAAAACCCTTACAATTTTGAAAAACTGGAGCTATGCGCGGGTTACAATTTTGACAGGTGCACAATGGGAACACAATGTGTAGAATGCAAAGTGTAAAGAGGAATTTTTAATGCACAATGCACATAGTGCACATTTGTGGGCATGAAAATCCATGCACTTCCTGTCATGCGTTGGGGGATAAATTTCCAAGTGAAATAATCCCTCCGCAGCTCTGAATTTTGACTTTGGCAGGTTGGGCTAGGAAAGTTTTGGTACATGCAAGACAAAAAAATCAAAATGAAGTGCTATCTAAGCTCCAATAGGGATGAATTTGACATTGATTCCCCAATACGGTTGCCAATTTGTTGTGTTGGTTTTGTCACTTGGGTTAGCAAAACAACAACACTTGCATGTCTAGATGAACCTGCTAGACAAGACATAATTTTGTGAGTGGGTTAAACAAGATAAAAACATGTATAAACAAAGAAATAAAATAAAACAACTAAGAAGTAAATGTTATAAAGGATGAGAAACTTAGAACCATGAAAATCATACAATGACCAACATAATGCTACCAATGGATCAATAGATTAGTAGGCAAAACACTGTAGAGAAAAATAGGGACTTATGAGTCCCCTCTTCCTCTTTGGGAGGGTTCTTGAGTTACCTAATGGATATCTCTTCATACAATGGAAGAAATGGAAAATGGTGAAGAAAAAAAATGCTTATTTCCTCAAGAGGTGAGTGGAATGGCCTATTGTAATGGTGCTTGAAAGATCCAAAGAGAAAAGAGGATTCTCAAGGGAGAATTCTTGCAGCATAACAATACTATGAAGATCTTGGTTTCTTAGTGCACCCATGTCTCTTATTTATATCATTCATACATGGAAAAATGTAATTGGTTCATAGTGTGAACAAGGGGCCTTTTCGGGCACCCTCTATGTAAATGTGTTGAACCTGCACAAAACAGATCTAGCTAGAAAATACCACACACATTTGTAGAGATAAATTGTGAAAGAATAAGAAAGAGAGAAAGAATAGAAGAATCCTCATTAACCATATTCCACACTCAAAGAGTGAATAATTTACAATAGATATAGGATACATGAGTAACTAATGTGCCATAGTAGTGTTCTAGAGAGATGTAGACACTCACTGACAGACACTAGAGTAAATTGCCACCTATTCCTACTTAAGGGATCCAAGCAATCATCAATTGACTAAGACACAAGTGTGGAAGTGAAATATACACATGCAAATCCTAGTGATAAAACCGAGGTTGCCATGAATGAGCTATTTCCACTAGTCTAACTGAGTGTAACTAACTCTAAATTGAAGAGGAACATCCTATTTTGTAGGGAAATATTCTCTAGAGAGAATATTCTCATATAAGGAATCGTTCTCAACATTATACTGTAAAACTTAGGAAAATAATTATAGGTGAGTGTGTAATATCTCCAACACCCCCATGAACACTACTAGGGTGTACATGATGAATGGTTCATGAAAATCAAGGCCATGTTAGGTACCCATTGTACAATGCATATAAGAATGAGACACTGGAAAAAAAAAATGAGGAAAGAGGGAAACCCCGCCCCCCCTCAAATTATAATGCATAAAAAAAAATATGAGAAGGAAGAAAAAATAGTTGTTAAGCAACCATGTCCTTCACTCCAAGAAGACCTCACAACTGTTCAAGTTTGTTCTCTTTGAAGATTTTGTTGAAGATGTATATGTCTACATGGATCTAATGGAGTAGATTCACCTTTGATATTTCCACACATATCCACTTTATTGTCTTGTAATGAAGACAATCCAAATAAAGTTTGGATGAAACTTTGAAAACCGTGCAGTCGTTTCTAGAAAAATGCTGAAATTTTGTTGATTTTAAAATGATCACAACTTCACTTCCCGGACTCCGTTTCGGACGTATTTTTTTTTTAAATTGGCTATTTTCCCGAGAGGAATTCAAATATCCAATTTGTTTCTAAAATTTTTTATTTGAAAATATCATAATTGAGTCTGATGTGCGCGTCTCTCTTTTTGTCTCCTGAGATGCATGCATGGTGGATGCAAAAGTGTCTGCATGTGACTCCTGAGATGCATGCCATATATCTTCCACATGAAATTCAGAAAACAAATATGAAATGGATTAGAAATCATCTTCATTTAATGGAATACAAATTTGTGAAAATACTTTTGTAGAATACTCTTCATAATAATAGGCTTGATATTCTGATGACTTCTCTTCTAGCTCTATCTGTTGAACTTCCTCAATGAAATATTCACAATCTTCTTTATTCCCGAATAGAACCTCCAATCTAGTCCATAATTCATTTTTATTTGATTCTTGTGAGTCATCATATACTTGATGGATAATATTAGGAGAAATAAACCAGAGGATACATCCTATGGCCATATTGAGAAAATTGTTTTTCTCATCGGAGGAATCAGGATCTACTTCCAATGCCATAGTTATTTGGTACAAGCCTCTGCATCTGGGAAGAAGAAGAATTTTTGGCTTCCAATCCAAATAGTTATTATTAGCGCAAGATTGATCAGAATAGGGTCCTTCTAAGGTTACCAACAAAAGGTACCATGTAGTCTAGAGCGCTGGCATTTTCATCTCCTCTGAAGAGAAGAAGTCTCACCCGAAGAGATGTTGAGACAATAGGATAGAGAAGGGAAAGGAAAATACTTAGGAGGATTCAGATAACCTTCAATATTCATCCTGATATTGCAAAATACATATAACTACAAAACAGATCTGAACTCATATGCGTAAGAACTGAAACTACTTATGTTGCAGAAAAGCATTCCAATACAGAGACATCATGTGGAACTTATGAACCATAAAGAAGTATTGTAAAGATACAATGCATAAGTGTAAACACAGAAAGACACATCATCTTTTGAAATTTTGGATCCTTCTTCATATATTATCTTCCGATATTTCTCAATTACAATCTCAGAGATACAAAGTAGTGCTCTGTTATAGACTCCTGGCTCTGGACTCATGTCGTAGAGCTCTAATTCCCAAAATGATGTATAGATTACATTACAGACTCAAAACCCAACTTCTCAGTAGTGGACAACAACTATGACCAAAAACCTTACACTTGAGATACCAACCAACCCTTTTACAATTATATTCATCCCTATATATAATATAATTTGTGTCTTCTAGATTTGGCTTGCACACTTTCTTGTTCTTTTGCAACTGCGTTTGCTTTGCTGGTGTTGCGTTGTCATTTTCGCAACTGATTTTTGTTATTTCTTCTTTCTCTTTTATCCAACTTATTTTGTAGCTTGTGAAACTCGTACTAGGACAAAAATGGGACTGTAGTCCTTCTTGCACAACTTCTTATCTAAAAACAAATGGCCCAACAGGCTCCGACCACAAACCTTGACTCTCCCTCAAGTCAAGTACTCGGTTCTTTCGCAACTTCCAGGAGCAACTGTTGTTTTTCCTTTTCCTCCTTTTCCTCTTTAATTTTCTCTTCTAATTGCACTTTCTTTTCTTTTTCCTCTTCAAACGAAGGGCCCAACTCTGGGACCAACTCCAAGTCTCACTTCCTCACTTATTGGAAGCTCCCAACTTTATCCTGTGATTTATTGGAAAGGAGTCAAGCCTCTCCCATGAACTGTTGGGTCACCTCTGTAATACATCCCTTGGGATTGTATGCGGCCAATGAGTTCCATTTAGAATCTATTGTTTCATTGACTTGATTCATCTGCATATAAATTGTCTGAACGACAGGACAAAAGTCACACAACTCCTTCTTAGCTACAGATTGTGCCTCAAATAGGGTGTTCAGTTCATTGTCCTCTTGTTGGATTTGGTCGAACTTCTGTTGTTTCTCCAGCAGATCCATAATAGTTGCAACTTCTTCATTCAACACCTAGATTCTAATGTGCACATCATCCAATGTATGGTTACATCTAGCGATGATGCCCATCCAATCGTTGACTTCCCTGAAAATCATTGTGCTCTCAATTGTGTACTTATGTAGTGTTGCTTAGCCATTGTTTCCTTCCAGCACTGTCTTCTCCATATGCTCCTGCATCTTCCAAGGTCATTGCTCTACTTCTTGCTGAGTTTTTTGCAACTGCACTTCTATATGCTCAACGTGAATGGCCAATTGTGACCATGCTCCTTGGAGCAACTCAATTTGATGCTCTGACTCTCCTGCTTCACTGGATTTGGGAAGTTGGGGTGGGACCTTACGAATCTCCGACTAGGATTCAACAAGCCTTTCTTGGACTCTTTCCGGTCTATTCTCGACCTAAATCTTTGCATGCTCTTCTCATTTTATTCATTTTTGCGCAAGGAGCGCGTCCTCCCTTGCGAACTCTATAGACCTCTCCACCTATTGGATCCTCTGCTCCAGTTGATCAATTGATTCTCTAATCATTCCAACCAAGTGTGTTGCTGGCCATTTTTCAAGGTCAATAGAAGATGGTGTTGTGTCCCTCGGTGCTTGAGTCTGCAGTGGAATTCCATTAGCCATTGAATGTTCTTCGGGGGTCTCTAACTCATCCTCTCTTGTCGACGGTCCTGGCGCCAGCCTCAACCTTAACATTGATGTTAGGAGTGTCAGAACCTATGTTATGTCTAGGAATAGATGCAACAACTCTACACACTACTAAGGGTTCTGGAGAATCATCTCCATCTGCTCCTGTCCGGATTTCACACTCTGCCCAGAGGTTGACTCTAGTTCCTTATGAACCTTAGGTATCTCCTTCTCTTTACTTGCATCTTCTTCCAGATTTATGATTCCCTGGGCACCCTCAACCTTGTTTGTTGAGGAAATGTGTTGGGGACTTTGAACTTGTTTCTCCTCCACTGCTTGAGTGCCTTTTTTCTACACAAAAGGCATAATCTGTTGGTCCTAGGCATTCGAGTTCAGACCATTCATCTGCAATCTCTGCTATGGTACTTCTGGATTTGGACTAGAAACTTCTGGTCTCTCCTCAAGAAATTCTGGGCTTGTTTCTAGGATTTTTTAATCTAGTTTGTTTGGGAGATCGAGTTGCAACGGGTCTAGATCAGTGGTTTGGGGTGAAATGGTGGTTTGGGGGGGGGGGTGGTGACTGGGGTTGTGGTGGTGATGGAGGGTGCTCGGTGATGATGGTGGATGGAAGGGTGTCAGGGTCAAGGTTGTCCTGAATATGGATGACTAGGGTTTCTTTGACCACTAAGAGAGTGTGGGGGATGATGAATGAAAGGGGTTGGGGGTTTAGAAATTTACTCGACAAGACCCCTGTTCTGAACTTCTTCACCATTGATTATGTGATGAACGCAGTGCTCAAAATCTCGTTGACATCTTTATCTGTCAACATGGATTTTTCTGGAAGCTATGGGAACACCAACATCGTCCTTTTCTTTTTCTCTAAGGGATACCTATCCTCCTCCTATTCAGATTCCAAATGTGCCAGAGATTATTTCTTGTGCGGCTCTGAGCCTGGGCTCGGTCCTACCCCTACTTCTTTTCCTTTCTTCTTCAACGACTCTGTAGGAAAAATGTAGTGCATCCCCAACTTGTGTTGGTTGCATTTAACTCTCGACCACGACATTACCTCTTTGTCGAATGCCTCCTCATCTAAATAGAACAAAAACATCCTCTAATGGAAGTCTTCCATGTTGGCATGACTCGACCATACAAATGTATGATGTCGGTTCATGCTGAAGGTGACATTCCTCGTGTTGTATTTAAGGAGATCTTGTGGAATGTGCAACCTCTGTGTTGCATCAATGAGCCCATTATACCACTTGGAGAACGTCGTGTTGTTGAAGGATTTGTTCTGTGAGTCCACCCTGGAATGCCAAGGCTCAAACATCTTCGCAAGGCACCCCTTGTCTGCTAGCCCCAACGACCTTCCAGCAGGTGGCTTCCACTTTAGCATTGTGAACACCAACAATAGGTATATGTATGTGAAGGTGCCTCCCTTCTCCTGGGATTCCTTGCAAGACACGAGTAGTTCCTCCAGCAGGTAACTACACCAATTGAATATGACACCATTGGTGCAAAAATGAAATATTGATAATGCATCCAAGATGCATTCTCCCTTGTAATGCAACCTCATAACCTTGTTGGCTATGATGTAGCAACGAGTCTTGACTGTCTGTGGTAGTATTGGGTCAATTTTGGCTATGTAGGCCCCCCTATGAGTGTGGAACCTTTCATAGAGGCTGGGATCCCCTTTCTTTTTTTCGTGCTTACTAGGACCTTGTAATACTTTAGACATGTCCTCGCCTTCGAGGGACAGTCCAGTAATATGATGAATGTATTCGGCATGGATTGGATACCGCCTATCCAACTAGAGACTTCTATTGTACACCCTACTGATCAAGAATTTGGTGCACCACGCAACATCACCAGTGGTACCGAACACTGGTAGGTCTTTGAGGTTCATGATAGTTGAGTTGAATAGGTTGATAATTTCAGGCTTTGGCATGAACTGCATGCCTCCCAACTCGTCTAAAGCGATACTCTAGAAGACATATATGTTCATCTTTGGGGAACAAGGATGGGTTTGTTAAGTCAAGATCAAGGAGATTGACCTGATCCACCTCCCCCTTTAGATCACCCACAACCTCGACTCAGGGGTCACAAGGATCATTTAGTACTACGTCTTTGGACATGGCGCCTCGACTTGTTGTAGCTCTCGGCATTGTGGTTTGTGGGTTATCAACAAATTCTATGCTGAAATAATGATTGGGGATCACAACTATGGGTTTCAGGAATTGCATAGGCTTTCTCTCCCTACATAATTCAAAAATCACTAAGTTCTTTGAAAAAAATGCGTTCTACGGTGATTTCTCAGAGCCTTATACTCAGGCTTAGCTGGCAAGTTCAATAATAATTGTTGTTCATCATGACCATGTGGACGCAACTTGGATTTGAGTTTTCCAACAGGACGAGTTAATGGGGTAAATCCTATTGGGCAGTTCTTCCATTTACTGTGCAAGTTGGACAGGGATGTGGCTGATTTCATACCTTTCCATTTGATGGATGGGAATCCTAGTACAAATACCGATGGTATATTCGTGTATAGAAAATTTATGGTTTAACTGAATTCATACGAGGTATCGTAACGAAAATAAAGGCTGTGACTAGACTGCATTCGTGTGGCACATGGACTCATATTGCATTTGGATCCATTCTCCCTTCAACCACAAAGGGGTCCCCATCATATTAATGATTGTCATTAATGGGTTCTTTATCTTTTTGATCCTGCACTGCTGAGTAAGAAGTTTTGCATCAAACAATACTTAAACAAAAAATGAAATGAACTACATGTCACGGCAGAACATTGCACGCATTAACTTTATTAACTAAATTTACAAAAATTGCATAAAACTCAAATCTAACTACTAGACATGCTCCTTTGTACTAGAGCAATAATCCTTTTTAGCTCAGTTCTGAGACATATAGGTTTTCATGCGAGCGCCATTCATCCATATTGGCCACACTATACCATCCAATTGCGCAAGTCTGACTTCTCCTGAAGGCCAAATATTCGCAACTATTAATGGTCCCAACCAATGCATGCACAACTTGCCAGGATGCTTCTAGTACTGACTATCATAGAGTAGGACCTTGTCTCCTTGCACAAATACTTTAGTCTTAATGTGTCTTTTGTGCCAAGACTTTTTCCTTACTTTCTCAACCGACTGATGGTATTCTACTAAAAACCCTGTCTCTTCAAGTTCTTGTAACTCCATGAGTCTCTGTACAACTGATTCTTCCTCCGACATATGGGTGATATGTGCAATGTACAAACTCGGAGTGATGAATTCTGCAAGCACCACAACCTCTTTCCCATAAACTAGCTAAAATGGTGTGTACCTGTGAAGTTTCTTTGTGGTTTTCCTCTAAGCCCATAGTACTGCAGGAACTCTGTCATCCCAATCTTCCCGGTTTGTGCAAGAGGCCTTTTTTAACCCTTTCTCCAAAATCTTGTTGAATGCTTATACTGTTCCATTGGCTTACGGGTGGTAGGGGCTTCTTTTCTAATGTTGGATTAAGCACTCTATTGTAAGCTTTCCTATAGTGCTACTAATAAAATGATCTCCCTGATCACTAGTTAGACTCCTAGGACATCCAAATCAAGTCATAATATTCTCAAAAATGAACCTAGTAGCCATATTAGTCGAGCAATCCTGAACAACTACTGCCTCTGCCCAACGTCTAAGGAAGTCGGCTGCGGTAATAATGTATCTATCCTTTGAATTCTTAGTTGCGGTGTTGATCGGTCCAATGAATTCAATCACCCACTTTCTCAAATCCTTGTAGAGCTCGAACTAGTTGAAGTGGTAATTCATCTCGTCATGATGACTTACCCACTCTTTGACAAACATCGCATGATCTAGCATATACCTTTGCATCCTTGAAGAACATTGCCCAGAATAGTCCATCTTGGAGGACTTTCTGCATAGTGGCCTTTCCGCCTACATGACCTCTCACAACTTCATTGTGGCACTCCCACAGTATATCCTTCCTTTCATGGTCAAAGACACATCTCCTAAGGATACTATCTAGTCCCAATTTATACAATTTCCTTGCAATCAACCGATAGTCCGTTTCTCTAACAACCATATGGAGTTTTTGAGTTGCAAAATATGTTTCTGGGCATGATCATGTACTTAAAAAGAATGTTATGTCCTCCAAGTATTCCAGTATGGCCTCAACTCAAAACATATATGCATTTAGGAGTTGATCGTCAACTGCTTTGCCACTTTCCCTTGACTCTAATATAGACAGGTGATCAGGTCCTACATTGCATCTTCCAGGATTAATAATTACTTCAAAAGAGAATTCCTGAAATAGTAGCAACCATATACAAATTCTCCCTTCCAACATAGGTTTGTTAACTAGATATTTCAATGCAGAATGATCAGTAAAGAACTTAAAATGAGAGCCTAACAAATAATGCCTAAATTTCTGCAAAGCATAAATCATGGCTAAAACCTCCCTTTCTATCATTGTGTAGTTGTTCTCATCTTGTGACAACTTATTTCTCGCAAAATAGATAGGATGATCCATGGCTCCATCTCCAGGTTATGCTAAGATAGTTCCTAAGGAAATACCTAAATCATCTACATGGATGTGAAATTCATTTTCCTAGTTTGGGAATATCAAAATTGGTGATGTGTTGATATTTTCCTTTAGGGTCTTGACTGATTTATCACATTATGGGGTCCATTGGAACATTTCATCCTTTTTCAATAGATTTTCGATAGGTGTAGTGATATTTTCATATCTTCTGATGAACCTGCGATAGTACCCTATGTGTCTCAGCGTGGAGCACAACTGCTTAGCACTCATAGGTGGCATCATTTTCACAATGACCGCAACTTTGGTTGGGTCTACCAGTACTCCCTCTCAGCATACTATGTGGCCCAAAACATTTCCATGTGGTACACAGAAGATACACTTTCTGAGATTCAATGATATCTGCAATTATCTGCATCTGTCAAACATCAGACGTAACAATGCTACATGTTCCTTGATAAGACTATATATCGTCTAATCATCCATATAAACTTCTATAAACTTGTGAATAAACTCTCTGAAAGTTTCTATTACAATCCTGGAGAAAATTGCAGTGGCATTATTTAAACCAAAAGGAATCACATTGTATGAAAAAGACCCCCATTTTGTTATGAATGTGGCCTTCTTTTTGTCCTCTTCAGAAATCCTTACTTGGTGGTACCCTGAAAATCGATCTGTAAATGAATACGCTTCTTTTCCCACAACCTGTTCTAGCACCTCATCTGTATAAGGTGTTGGAAAAGGGTCATGCACACATGCAGAGTTAAGGCTTCTATAGTCTACACAAACCTTGATATCCTTTGTGCCTTTCTTTCTCTGGATGACTATTGGGCTGACCCATTTTTCTTCTTCCACTACAAAACTAAGTCCAACTTCCAACATCTTGTCTATATCCTTCTTAACCTTCTCTTTTAATCTAGGGTTAAGGTGATATGGTCTATGCCTCATAAGATTTGATCCTAGTTTTAATTTGATTTTCATTTCTCCCATAACTCCTTTGATCCCCTTTAACTTTGAAAATGTCTTTGGGAACAAATACTCATATTCCCACAACAAAATCTATATTTCTTGACTAGTTTTCTCATCCCAGTAATATCCCACCATAACTATCTTAGGTTTCTATTTGTTTCCTATATTGAATTTGCACAACTTCAATGGGTGATTATCCGAACTATCAATCTGACTGGGTATGATGTTATGGATTTCTCTGTTCCCTTCTGTCTCTTTAATGGCTAGGTTTCTCAATTCCTCTAAATCATTTGGGCTTTCTGAATCCCTGGAAATATTATAGAATTATATAGGATTCTTGTCTAAGGTTAGGTGAATATTAATTTCAAGTTCTCAGCTATGTTTTACACATATTAGTAGGTTTGATTTCTGATTACTATTGTCTGTAAAAATAAATTCTTTAATTCTTTGCAAGACTACTTCAAGCTCATGGCACTTACTTGTAAATGAGAAGTCCTTGAAAAAGTGATCTGCCAATGTTTTCCAGTCGTTGGTATGTCTTTTGGTTTCTTCATGAATGAACCAAGCATTAGGAATTGGACCTAGTGAGTGGGGAAATACCTGAACCCAAAAGTGAGAGTGTATTTCTTCAACTTGCCACTGCATCACGCACTGTTCAATATGTGCTCTAGGATCAGATTCTCCAGTGAACAATTGCGCAACTTGGAAATCCATATGCATCTCTGATTCCAGCTGCTCCTTATCTTGAAACCTATATTTGATATATTTCTTCACATCATCCCAATTTTTGAGTAAGACTTTATGATTGGCCCACCATCTGGTAGGGGTGTCCTAGAGGGCTAAGTCTAGTATGAAGAAAACTTGATCCTCCGCTACCTTTTCTTCCATGCTGAGAAGAAAAATGTCAAGTCTTGAGGTACCATCATATATTGGTTTTTCTCTAACCTCGGTCCCAGCCCATCTAGTTGCCTTGACAGTTTCACATCTCCTTGAGAATCTTTCATATGAGCTTTTCTACCAACTGTCAAATGCCAGTTCTGAATCTTCATCCACTGACTGTATACTCATCCAACCTATTGATCCATTAGTAGTAGGATTTATGTAATATTCTCTTGTTCCTGTTGTTACAATGTATAGTTGATCTAAGTCTTCCTCCTCCATATTATTTTCTATTGGCTCCATATATTTAGGACCTAAATACATATCCAAGGGTTGAACTACGTTGATTCCATCTACTTCAAATGTCATGGTGTATTTCTTTAGGTCGATTAATGCATAGTTGTCATAGGCCTAATCAATCCAAAGCAGTGCAGGGTAAGGTTTCTTATCCCCCATGATCTCAATCACCTCAAAGTCAGCTATAGTCTTCACTCCTGCAACATCTATTTCCACATTATGTAGTCTTCCTATTGGGAATATGCAATATTGGTTGGCCATTCTTAACTGGATTGGGGAATATGTCAACTGGGGTTTTCCTAAGGCTTCCCAAGTATTTTTAGGCAAAATGTTCACATTGGATCCTAGATCAAACCTGACATCCTTAATCTCAAATTCGTCTAACTGGGATACTATTCTTAATTTTTTCCAGTTCATACTTTCCTTCTCTGCACCCTCTGAGTACTCTTCTCATAAATTTTAGTCCTTATTCCTGCTTTTGTAGGTTCCTTGTTTCCTAAAACTAGGTATAGCGCATTGCGCAACTTTTCTGTTAATTGGTCATTCCCGAGAATATCAAAGAATATTTGAAACCAAAGGTCGATTACATTTTGAGGTTTCTCAAGTTGTCTCAGTGTGAATATAGGGTTTTTGGGTGCAGGGGGTGAAGCAAGGACTTGTGTAATCTTAGGTTAAACAATAGGTTGTGGGGGTTTCTCTTGCATCTCAGGGCTAGGGATATTCTAAAATACTTCTATGGCATTTTTAAAGAACAAATTTTGTTTTAGAGGGTCATACCTGTCTTCTTTAGGTGTTGCTTTCTGGATCTGAGGTAGATTATGAGCATCAAATCCTGTCTTTTATCCTCCTCGACTGACAATATTGAGGTTGGGAAAATGTCCTTTAATAACTCTCTTGATTTTTTAACTAATGAGGTTAGTTCCTCATCGACATACCCAATCTTCCCATTTTTCAATTAGTTTTGGGCAGTCTTCGGTTGGGTGCCCATTGGTTCTGCAGTGAGAGCACCATGGCCTCCTTGAATGAGGAAAATATCTCTCCATATGTCCTTGCTCATCACCATTATAACATCTTCTTGGACCTCTTCCCCTAGTTCTTCCTCCTCTTAAGTCTCCTCTTGCTCCACCTCTGTGACCTCTTCCTGGTCCCTGAGGGTTTTCATTCACCCTAAATGTTGTTCGGTCCAACCTGTCTACAAGTGCATCCAATGCTCTACATTTATTAGTAGTATGTGTGGTAGATGTGAAAAACTCACAGTGTACAGTATTTGGTATCATTGAATATTTATGCATGATGGGGCACTGTCTCAGCCCATTCCCATGGATTCGACAAATCTCACAATACTCAACTGTTGGTGCTGCTTGGTTTCCTGGAAAAGCAAGATATGGGGTGGGGTTATGGAATGGTACATTCCCAGACACTTGCGCAACTCCTCCCATGGGTCCTGGTGAGGGTCCCATAAGATACTGAGGGGGTCCCATTCCCCTCATTCGTGGACATTCGTTCACCAGATGTTGTTCTGTATAACATTCGGTGCATCAGACGTTCGGTCGTCCTGGTCTAGGTATCATCAGTTCTTGAATATTTTCTGTAAGTGCTGATATTTTCCTTTGTAGTGGCACCATATTTGCATCAGCTGGGGGTCTAGTCACTCTTAGGCTCCTAGGATACCCCTCCATGGCTTCAATCTTCAACGATTGTTCCAAGGCATCTGTCAAAGTGGCTATCTTTTGTTGTGTTATCAAAATATGTGTCAGAGGTAGCAATCCCTGATATATACCATTCTCTTTTATGTTCCTCATGGATTGGATGTGCCAACCTCTCTATAGCATATTTAAACCTTTGGTTGTATTTCCAGGCTGATTCACCTTCCCTTTGTTGGATCTAGAACTTGTTGTTCTGATTAAGGTAACTTAAACTCTACTATGAACCTTGTCTGTACCTGGCCAAGTGGGAATTCTTGACCTTGCATTCTTGGCACTCCTAACTTAATAATATTCATGTACCACTTGAGAGCTCGACCTATCAAGGTATTCTAGAACTCAACCAACTTATTCACTTCTGGAGTCCCTCTGGATCTCCAGATTGCTTCACACAAGAGCCAGTGTTTCTCAACATCTTCATCTCCCTTACCCCATAATTCTGGGTATCGAGCAATCGAACCTTCCATGTGACCAACCATTGTTGATCTTGGTGTTCCTATCAAAATGAAACCTAATGGTCCTGCTTGCAATCTACCAGGGGATCCCAACATCCTCCTTGTACTCGCACTTCTTGGTTGTGACTAACTAAGTAATTGTACTGGAACATAACTAGAATAAGAGGGTAGTATCGAACTTACCACTTGTATAGAAGACACTTGGGGTATGTGCAATTCGGGGCTAGCGCCACTGGCTTTGGGGTGGTTTTCTTTCATTTGGGGGGTTTTGTTTTCTTCCTCTATGGCAGTTTCTTTAGTTAGATTCCTGATCTTTCCTATCATCGGGGCTGGATATTCTCTTTCCTCTTCAAGATAAATGCCAAATTCCTTCTCTCCTGCTTCTACACCTTCTCCTTCTTGTCCACCCTCCTGGGGACTTCTTTCTCTCTGCGCTTCTCTCTCACTTAATCTTTGACTAGCCAACCTTTGTTGTATTCTCATCTTTCGCAACTATTCCATCTGTCTTTCCTCTACTTCTCATGGTTTGACTTCTTTCCGCAACTTCTTGGACTGTCTTTCTACTTTATTGATCTTTCCTTGCCACCACTTCTCAAATATGGCGTCTCTTTTCAAGGCCCACTCGTCCCTTGAGTCCATTTCTTGTTGTTTCCCCCGCTTATCAAAGAACCCTTCCCCTCTCTCAGGACATGACTCAACCCTAACCTCGGCCTACCCCAAGTGAGGATGTTTACGCTGCCATCCTAGTTGGGGACATAGTCAACATCCCCTCTCCCATCAAGAAAATTTTAATCCACAGGGGGGTTTCTCTCAATAGTCTTCCCCTTGCATCTTTATTGAAATCATCCTCTGCTCATGAAAAATATTGGTGATTCTCAACTACAAACTCAATAATGTATCCTTCCAATGTGGTATTGACCTATAAATAAATCGCTCGCGTGACTGGACAATCCAACCAATGCAATGATGCAATATTTTATGTATCTAAAGTACAGGTCCTCTTGACTCGTTCTTGGAACTCTTGATCTTCTTGGAGCCTATCTATATAATGGAAAAAATATTCTGGGAAATTAACCCAGAATATCTCGTACTGGCTGCTCGATCTTTCTAAGTAAAAGACTACCTCCCAAGTATCTTTCACAGATTTTCCCCTTAGCTCTGCTTATTTCCGTATGAAGGCGTCACAATTTCTCTCCCACCATTGGTTAATATTAGATCTATGAATCTACGAAAGCATCCTCCCTACAGGTTCACTTTCAATGCAGGTCCTGACAATAGAACCATTTTGTTGGCTCAAGATTTATTAGACCAAGGTCCTTCTCAGGTTACCAACAAAAGTTACCGTGTAGCTTAGAGCACTAGAATTTTCATCTCCTCCGAAGAGAAGAAGTCTCACCTAAAGCACTGATGAGACAAAAGGATAGGGAAGGGAAAGGAAAATACTTAGGAGGATTGAAAGAAACTTCAAGATTCATCATGATCTTGTGCAAGACATCTAACTACAGAACAAACCTGAACTCATGTGCACAATAACTGAAACTACTTATGTTTCGGAAAAGCATTCAAACACAGAGACATCATGTAAAACTTATGAAACATAAAGAAGTACTATAAATATACAATGCATAAGGATAAACACAGAAAGAAACAACATCTTTTGAAATTTTGGATCCTTCTTCATATATTGTCGTCCGATCTTTCTTAGTTACAATTGCATAGATACAAAGTAGTGCTCTGTTACAGACTCCTAGCTCTGGACTCATGTCACAGAGAATTAATTCCAAAAATGATGTATAGATTACATTACAAACTCAAAACCTGTCTTCTCAGCAGTGGGCAATAACTATGACCAAAACCCTTACACTTGCGATACCAAACAAACATTTTACAATTATATTCATCCCTATATATAATTTAAGTCGTGTCTTCTGGATTTGGCTTGCAAACTTTCTTGTTCTGTTGCAACTCATTTTGCTTTGTTGGAGTTGCATTGTCCTTTTCGCAACTGATTTATGTTACTTCTTATTGCTCTGTTGTCCAAATTCTTCTATAGATTGTGAAACTCATATTAGGCCAAAACTGGGACTGTAGTCCTTCTTGCACAACTTCCTATCCAAAAGCGAAGGGCCCAACAGTTATGAGGTGTGAGAAGTATTGCCGACGAATAATCCATCTTTTTTGCATTCTTCAATATTTAGTACCTGCAAAAAAAAAATTGGTGTAGCTTTTTATTAGCAGTTTGTCGGCTCTGATACCATGTAAATGTGTTGAACCTACACAAAATAGATCTAGCTAGAAAATACCACACACATTTGCAGAGAGAAATTGAGAAATAAGAAGCAAGAGAGAAAGAATGGAAGAATTCTCATGAACTGTATTCCACATTCAAAGAGTGAATAATTTGCAATAGATATAGGATACATTAGTAGCTAATGCGCCATAGTGGTGGTAAAGAGTGATATGTACACACACTAGCAGTTACTGGATGAAATTTCCACCTAGTCTAGTCTCTTAGGTAGTTACAAGAGTGAATTGCCACCTAGTTGAGTTAACTATTCTACCAGTCTTCAGTTAACTGACTGAAACAAAGTGAAGTGAGGAGGATATCAGGGAATCATGAGTAATGTGCTAGTATGGTTATGATCCCAAGGAAAATGCGCATTATATGGTGATGATCCCAATGATTCATGGTGATAATCCCAATGTAGCATATAGAATCCACTCAACTAATCAAACTGAAGTGAAAACCGAAGAGAATATTCTCCCTAGAGGAATATTCTTCCTAAAATATAGGAGAGTGAATAATGACTAATAAACAAGAAAACAACCTTAGGAAAAATAAATCCTAGGTGTGTGTGAAGTAACTCCAACACTCTAGTCCTTGACCAGCCTCCCATTTGGATTTCACTCAGATATGAGGGTCAAATCATGTTGGGGGTTCGTCCATAAGTGTTCGAGGGGCCTACAAGATCCATAAATGTGTCATTCATAGAAGTGCATGGATTTTCTTGTATACAGTCATTCACTTGGAACATTGTGTGTGCTAAGGGATGTGTTGGCCGACGCACACTGTGCATTGTGTGCACGCTTCCTTTGGTGAATCTACGCATTTCAATTTTTCACCCAATTGTATAGTTTTTTCCTTTTGAATGTATTTTAGTGTTGTAGGTGGACTAATTTCTATTGGCATTGATGTTTTTCTTTAACCATTTGCATGCAATGTTGCGGATGATTTTTCGATGATAACAATGGCCAAATTTGTTTTAAGGGTGCGAAGAATGGCCTCACGAACTGGAAGATTGTTGTCAACCTCCTAAACCTTTGATACACCTGACATGTAGGAGAGAAATGATGGTGTATTTTGGCCATATACTGCTTCAAAAGGATTCATGTGAGTAGTTGTATGGTAAGATGTGTTGTACCACCATTCAGCGAGGGGTAACCAGTGAGTCCACTGATTTTTTCATTCAGATGCAAAACAACACAAATAGGTTTCCAAACACTTGTTGAAAAATTTAGTTTCGCCATCATTCTTGGGATTATAGGAAGTTATGAGATGCAATTGGGTTCCATGGAGACAAAGCAATTCTTGCAAAACATTTCTATTAAAAGTGGGGTCTTGGTCAGAGATAATAGAATGAGGCATTCCATGAACCTTGAAGATATTATCCATGAAAATATGAGCCACTTTGGATGTTGTGAATGGGTGTTGGAGAGCACAAAAATGAACATATTTGGAAAGAAGATCCACCATGATGATTGATTTATTGCCTGATTTAGGTAAGCCAACAATGAAGTCCATAGAAATATCCTGCCAAATAACCGATGGAATCGGGAGTGGTTGGATTGTTCCTGGGGTATTGATTGTTTCTCCCTTATTCTATTGACAAAAATCACCCTCATACACAAGGGTGTGGATGTCCTATTTCATACCATCCTAGAAGAAATAGTGTTTGCACCTTTCATATGTTTTGGTGAACCCTAAATGCCTAGCTGTAGGGGAATCATGAAGCTCCGAAAGCACCTGATATTTAAGTTGCAACTATTTCTTGAGATAAAAATGACCTTTTTAATGAATCTTGTTATTGTTTCGAGAGTACCGGGGAGAAACTGGAGAATTGGCTTGCAATTGTTGGATAAGGCCATAAATTTTGGGGTCTTGCAGACATTCCTGGTGAGCATCTTATAGCCAATCTGGTATAATGAAGAAGAGAGAAAAATGGATCCTTCATCTTCATACTTATGGGAAAGAGCGTCAACAACCACATTTTCTTTTCGCTTCTTGTAAATTATCTCATAACCATATCCAAATAGATTGGTGACCCATTTTTGTTTCTCTACATAGGAAATTCATTGTTCCATAAAATGCTTGAGGCTATGATGATTGGTTTTAATTTGGAAGCATTGGACCAATAGATAAGGATTCCATATATCCACAACATGAAAAATAACCAACATTTCATTTTCATAGATTGACTGGCCTAAATGGCACTCTGAAAAGTTGTTTGCTGGTGAAGGTCACTGACCGTCCTTCTTGCATGAGAACTGTGCCAGTTTCTTTTCCAAATGCATCACATTCTAGGAAAAAAGTATTTTTGAAGTTAGGATGGGCCAGGACAAGAGTTGTGCACAAAGCCTTTTTCAAAGCATGGAAGGCTTGATCATCTGCATGTGTCCAATTGAAAGCATTCTTTTTAAGGAGAGTAGTGAGAGGTATTGCAATTTTTCCATAGTTCTTAACAAATTTGTGATAATATCCTGTTAAACCTAGGAAAACACAAAAAATATTGAGGGTTTTTGGGTGAGGCCAAGCTTGCATGGCTTCAATTTTCTTAGGATCCACCCTGACACCATCCTTGCCAACAATATTACCCAAATACTCCACTTCTAAAGTGATAAAGCTACATTTAGATTGTTTGAGAAAAATTTGGTGTTGAGAAAGGAGATGGAGAACCTGATCCACATGGGAAAGATGGAATGTCCATGTTTTAATATAGATGAGAATATCATCAAAGAAATCTAAGAAAAAATGATGGAGAAAAGGAAATAATAAATGATTCATGAGACTTTGGAAAGTGGAGGGGGCATTGCACAGGCCAAAGGGCACGACTAAGAACTCATAGTGGCCCTAATGAGTTTGAAAGGTCGTCTTGGGAATGCCAACCTCTTTCATATGTATCTGGTGGTAACAAAAACGAAGATAAAGTTTATTAAAGTAGAGAGGACCACTCAATTGATACAAGAGATCATCAATGACAGGAATGGGAAACTTGTCTTTGATGATGAGTTTTTTTAGAGCACGAAAGTCGGGACACATGTTCCATGTGCCTTCTTTCTTGAGGACCATGACCACAGGATAAGAATAGGGGTTGGTACTATGGCGGATGACACACACGTCAATTAATTCTTTAACAATTTTCTTAATTTCATTCTTCTGGGAAAAGGGATGACGATACAAATGAACATTGGGAGGAAGACCACCCAGAACTAGAGGAATTGAATGATCATGAACACCGTGGGAAGGGGGAAGGCCATAGGGAGTAGAAAAAATAGTGTGGTGTTTGGAAAGTATATATTGGAGGTTAGGATGCACAGATGGTGTCTCAACTACTTGAATGGAATTGAGTTGGGAGATAATGTGAGAATGACCTTTTTTTAGGAGATTTTCCATTCGATGGGAACTAATGATCTCAGGGGAGACTATTGTGATGCCTTGGAACTTATACTGTTGGTCATCCTATTGAAACTACATGTTCAATTCCTTAAAATCCATGAGGATGGGACTAAGAGTGAGTAACTATTCTGCACCTAACACCATGTCACAAACACCCATTTGGATAGAAAACATATGATATTTCAAGTTGTACTGGCCAATTTGGAGACACACATTTTCACAAAACCCCCCACATTTCATGGAACCTCCAATGGTAATGATCATTTGAAAATTGTTGATTACATGGATATAGAAATGGGTTTATTGAGAAATGCATCGATAAATTTAATTATGAGTGCTACCAGTGTCAATTAAGATGATGACCTTATGATTTTTAATGTAGCCAATTATCTTGAGAGTTTTGGGAGAAAAGAAGCCGATGAGTGCATTCAAGGAAATGAATGATTCAACTTTTGGTGGATCAGATGGCAGAGTGATAGGAGTTGGCTCAAGTAGCTCGACTGCATGAGAAGCCTCAATCTCATATTTAACAACATCCTTAGATATGGCCATGAACAACTTCTATTCCTTACACTTGTTCCCCGAAAAATATTTTTCATCATAATTATAGAAAAAACCTTTGAGTTGGCGTTCAACCATTTATGCTCGGGTTAATTTTTGGATCTTGAGAGGGGTGGGATGTGGGGCAAGAGTGGTAGGGAGAGGGAATGGAGGGAAAGAAGGTTTGCGGTGTTCAGAAAAAAAACACCGTTGGGATTCCTTGGCATGTTGAGTAGCTTCCAACCAAGTCTCGGGATGATTCATGAGGAATTGAACTCGGATTTCATCCTTGAGGCCACTGATAAAACATTGTCGAAAAAAATTATCAAACATGCCCTCTGTTCTGAAAGATAATTTCTCAAATGAAACTATAAACTCTTCCACTATACCTGACTGTTTCAATTTGGTTAGATGGCCCATGGAGTGTGTATCAGTGTCAAAGTAGTCATAAATTTCATCCACAAACTGGGTCCAAGCCACATATCCTTGGCATGAATATTGATTCCATTGCCACCATTTCCAAAATTCAGGGTCCACATAGAGGAAACCATAACGAATTTTGGCCAAGTCATCAACGATTCCATGCAAGGAGAAGTAATGTTTCATTTGAGTGACCCAACCAGTGGGATCCAAGCCATCAAATTTGTTCATCTCTACTCGTGTAATACATAGATCACAATGAAAAGGGTTGGACTGAAAATGCTAGGAATTAGAGGAAGCAATACCTTTGAGGTTAGAAGGTTGTTCATATGAGGAAGGGATTCCAGAAATGGGTAGTATTTCTAGGACCTTGGCAACATATGAGTCAAGATGAAATTCAAGGTGGGAATTGATGTCCTTCTTCAATTCCTCTTTCAGGTAGTCCATTTTGGACTCAATGGGGGTATCTATGTGGATTTCAAGGTCTTGGTTGTGAATGGTGTTCTTGGTGGCACTATAGCAATCAGGTGGCTAATTGGTTTGTCTACGGAGGGCTTCAGGATATCTAGGCCAATCCATATACATGTGTTGTTTGATGTGCTACCACTTGAAGGGGTACCAACAGGGGTTACAGGGGTGGCCAACAATGTGTTATTAAGTACCACTTGTAGTTCCTATGTGTATGCTTCCCCGACCATATATTTATGCACTGAAAAGCATATCTTTGTATATTTAAGATGTCGGAATATGTTTCTACCCTGAAAAAAAAACAACCCACAATTTTCTTCCAATGAAATTTCTCTGATACCACTTGCAAGGTATCAGATCTATTATAATATCCGAAAACATAAATATTTCATAGAATAATAGCGGAACAACACAATATATTAAACCAAAGCACCAAAATAATAATTTTATTGATAGGAAACAATGTTCACTTGCCTCTTTGAGGGGGAAACCTCTAGTAGAGAAACACTCTATTACAATAATTCTCAAGACAAAAAATTCTCATGACTCCTACTCTTATTTATACTAATTCTATCTTCTAAACATCATTCTAGAGGAAGATCCTTCTAGAAGAGGAATCTTCTATGAGGTATTTTTACATTGACTTATTCCAATTTATTAAATAGGCCTTATTAACTAATGTTGGCCTTTATTACATGGAACTATATTATTCTATCTACATGAGGGGTTAGGGAGGTTAGGTCCCTAACAATTAACAAGTCACTACAAATTCATAGATTATGTAGCTACTATATACTTCTGTAGTGACTTCATATTCCTATAGTAGATTTGCAACTTTGCAAGGTTGCATGCATTATAAGGACAAACCATGACTTGGAGGTGGTTCTAAATCATCACAATATGGTTTCTTACCCGTCAACCGAGATTCATAGTTAGTAGGGCAGTGTGGAAGTGAAGTCAAACTATGGATCAACGAAGAATGTTGTGGTAGATCTTCTGAACTGATAGGATGCAAACCCATCCATGATAAGTCAATGAATTATATGTGAGAATTTTGGGCATCACTGTCATGCAATTATCTCTATGTGGATCATCTAAATCATCTCTCCAAGCCACGATCAAAACATATCTGATATGAAAAATACTCATGCTCTATTTTATAGTTATTTTGTTACAGAATACGTAGGCTATGGATCTAAGGGGATAATTTTAATGTTATGTAAACGATATCGTAGATCCTACAATGGAGAGGATGGTTGTAATATTATTCTTTTGATACTAATGGAACAAAGGTTCTGAGAATTAGTACAAGTATTCTTGACTATGTATTTTATGTGTTGTGAGTTTTAAATATTTAGTTTAGATGTGTATAATTTTCAACTGTGTTATCCAAACAAAGAGGGGGCCCTATGTGAGGTATATGTTGCTTAATTTTTAGTTAGTTTTTATTTGATTTAAGTTTTTATCACCCTAATAATTTTACATCAATTTATGGGTGATTGTGTAATGCTTCTGACGCATTGGCCATGTTATAGTGCTCCCAAGGTTTTTCTCTTTTCATAATACTAAATATCCAAAATGATGCTAATTCCTTAGATTGTTAATGAAAAAGTTTGAATTGGGGGAAAGAATTACAAGTTTGAATAAATAAAAATTTAGTCTTTAGGGCCAATTTTTCCTTTCTGAAATAGAAGGGTTATTATTTATTTTTGCAAATAAAAAAGATTAGGAATTTAAGCACCCAATATCCAAGTATTCAAGCCAATTCCACAAGTTATCTAACTAAGCACCAAACAACAACACAACACAAGTTAGTCACAACACCAAGCCCGATCACAAGCCCAATGCTAAAGTCATAGAGGAGGAAAGGAACCCACACGGGGCAGTTCTAAGTGTTCAACGCGTCGAACCATAGTAGAAAGGGTGGAATATATAGACATTGTGATACTTTTCCACTCAACCCACGTGGGATATATCCCACTCGACGCAAAAATTAAAAAAAATACACCCAAATATGAGTGAGCTGCGAAAAAATCCCTTACTAGTTATTGTCAGATGCTTGGGGCCGAATCTAACTGTTGAGCATAATTCTCACACCTGTCAAATGCGAATGAACATCATATACTCCAAGAACTAAAGCATCGAGGAGGATGTTGAGTGTTAAATTTAAAGAGGATAACAAGGTTTTTGTTATAATGATTCCACACATCATAAGTGTTGACA
>ML797088.1:0-19515 GCA_009831015.1 Picea engelmannii
GTGTTGTGTTCGAAGGCCCTTTTCTCCAATATGCCCCAGTCTTTGATGCCACAACATGGTCTTCTTTCTAGGGACAATATTTCTCTTGTCTTCTTTATTTCTCTGCTCAAGGTCAACATAACTATTACACACGTTAGTGTAAGTGCTTCCCAAAAAATTGTACAGATTTCCACACTGAACTCCCCTCATCGACACCATTGCTCCTCATACCATCTTGTAAGTTCCCTTTCCCAATACAGTATCCACTTCTGCATCATCCAACTTTCTTATAGATATTAGGCTCCTGGATAGTTTTGGAATGTGAAAAACCCCAGGGAGAGTTCTAATCCTGCCATCTTTTAGCAACAACTTAATCCTTCCATGCCCCTTGATTTTGGTTGTCAATTCATCTCCTAGGAATACATCACCCCCATCATATTTTTCATATTCACAGAACCACTCCCTGTGAGGAGTCATATGATATGATGCACCTGAGTCGATTAACCATACACCAGGGTCTGCATGTGTACTTGTAGATGCCAAGTAAACATCACCTTCTTCTTGAGTGGAGGTTTTTGCCTCTGTGGAAGAGGTATTATTAGATCCCTTTGGTTTATCAACCTTCTTAGACTTGCAATATTTCTTATATTGACATTTTACCACACTTCCAGCATTTCCTCAAAGATTTTCCTGGAGACTTAGATCTACATGTAGATTTAGATCTCCCCCCCGAAGACTCACTAGGATTCATGTCTTAGGTAAGACCTCTTACAAATAAAGCATATGTTCTCTAAGTATCCATGCTTTTCTGCCTCATCTCTTCAGATAACAAGGATGCAACTACATCCTCATACTTCAATGTAGATTGAGTGGTACTACCAATTGCTACAACTAGATTATCCCAAGATTTTGGAAAAGAACATAACAAAGTAATACACTTATCTTCTTCTGTAATTGTAATATTAACAGATACCAGTTGACTTACCAGAGTATTAAAGGCATTTAGATGTTCTGTCATAGAATCTCTATCTTCCATCCTAAGATGATACAACTTATTTCGAAGAAACAACTTGTTTACCAGGGACTTTGATTGATAGAAATTCCCTAACTTATCCCATAATTTCTTGGCTGTAGATTCTCCCGAGACATTCAACAACACTAAATCTTCCAGGAAGAGTCGAATAATACTCCTTTCTCTCCTATCCAACTTCTCCCAATCTTCCTTCAACATACCAGTTGGTGATGTACTAGTAGTTTGTGTACTAGTAGGTTGTGTACCAGTCGGCTTTGTGCTAGTAGAATGCGTACCAGTAGGATGTGTACTAGGATCCACAACGATCCATTGTTCTTTTTCTACAAGAAGGTCCTCCATCTTGAGCTTCCATAGCTCAATTTTTTTACCATTGAACTTCTCTATCTCGATTCTAGAAGAGCTCGCCATTCCTCTTTCTACACTCAAATCACCACAGCAAAAGCTCCCACTAAACCCAGATTTATCACAGACCCAAGATAAACTTGATCTATCAAGACCGAGCCAAACCCTTAGTAACAAAGGCGTCCCCCTGAAGCCAAAAATGAGCTCTGATACCACATGTAAGTTTTAAACCTGTGAAGTAAAACAATGCATACAGATTCTTTAGAAAAACATAAATTAATCAATGACTCATACAGATAGTACAGAGAGATTTACACTGGAAACCCTTTATCGGGGAAAACCAACCTTCCTTGGTGCCACACCTTTCAACTCTTCATTGTATTAATTTCACCATTCACCATACAATATATACAATGTTTTAGGTATTTTGTAGCTACCAAAACCCTAATCCCTTAATCCAAGATTAATTTAGAAAATCGCTAAAAATAGAAAAATCCGCTAAAATAGAAAAAACAACCCCAAAACAAAATTTGGGGCGTTATGCGTAACCAGGGGGGGCCAAACCTAGCCCCCCTGGGACCCCCCAAGAAAGCACCCGAAACACACGACACAAACAACGAAGGAAGTTGCAGTTGTCTGACGCAGTTGTCGAATCTGACACACCCACACACACACACACATGCAAAGAATATAACACATACCCAACCCCTCTAACCAATAATACCTGAAGAGATTTGGGATGGTGTAACTCCCAATCAGGAGCTCGTATTTGAGAATGGTAGCAGTTTTTAGAAATATCTTGCTAAGCGAAAGAGGATGGAGATCCTGGAAAGAGGATTCAAGATGATTAAGGGAAAAAATTTGATGCCCCATCCCTAAAAATGATACTTAGGGGTTGGGTGTGTTACAAATGTGACCAGATGATCCCAACACTCAAGCAATGAACACAACAATGTAACTGCCTTGTCCTCATTTTCGTACTTTACTTCCATACTAGATAATTGAAAAATCAAAGTATTGAAAACATTCAAGTGATCATCAATTTTTGTACCTTCTTTCATCCGTAAGTTGCACAACTTCCTCTTTAAGAAGATTATGTTCGTTAAGGATTTTTTCATATACAGACTCTCCAGTCTTTTCCATAAACCCCATGTTGTCTCCTCTCTAACGATGTTAAACAACACTTCATTTGCTAGACACAAACAAATGGTACATAGGGCTCTTGCATCCAGATCTTCCCAATCCTCATTTGTCATGCTTGTCGCTTTCTTTGTCTTTCCAGCCAATACCTTTTGCAATCCTTGTTGCACAAGTAGATCCTGCATCTTGAGCTTCCATAGCTCAAAGTTATTCTTACCTTTGAATTTCTGCACCTCAAACTAGGAACTCACGGCTTTCCACAAGTATCGTTCCACGTGCTATGGAAAATGGTTATTTCTCCTTTATTCAACATACAATATTTGGATCGCCCAACAAAACGTAAGGCGTGTTGGAGCTAAAAACCCTAGAAAGAATTCATCCTGCACATGAAATTATCTTTCCTGCACATGGATTTCATTCTTTAATCTCAGATTGAATCTCCATGCTTCGATTGAATTTTCCTTCACACACCAGATGTCACTCAACTCGGCTCAACAACTTTGATACCACTTGTTAGGCAGCGGAAGCAAAACAGAGCATAAACATAACATAAAACTGAGAACAAGAAACCCACAATTGACACAATGACTTATGTGGAAACCCAATATGGCAAAACACCACGAGGGAATGATAATTGGTATTCTTATTATTCAAGGGAGAATTACAATATCCAATCACATGCATACAACCATCCTCTCCTCTCTTCCTGTACATCGTACTCCATTGTATTGCGCTCACTACATTGCACATTCACCTCTATGGGTATGCTCATATATATAACCTTTATCACACAGTTACATGAACTGATCATAAATAGATCACATAGTTACACAACCTGTTCACTGTAATGTGCATGCATGCACAATCTAAATTTAGTGCATGCAACCACATGATAAATTGGTTGGCACGTTTTCAACAATATTATCCTTAAGTTATTAAATACAATATTTTTTATGTAGGTTGTGTGGGCCATAATTTTGGTTTGTAGACCATGCCATTATTATTTTTTCTTAATAGGTTGTGCTAGCCCTATTATGTTTATTTATAAGTTTTTTTGATGGAAACTTCCAGCCCTTGGACAAGGACAAGATGTCGAGGAAAAAGGTTATACAACTTTTATGTTCATCTTAAAAACATACAACCAATATTAGATTCCTAGGGAATTAATAGGTATACAATAGAACATCATCGCAAGACCATGCAGAGTTGATCAAGATATCATAAAAGCATCACCATGGATTCCAAAATTTAGCTTCTTAGTTTAAGAAGTATAAAAAACTAAGTCTTATTAGTTTAATAAGTATCAAAATCTAGTTAGGCAATTCTATCATCTCATCATATATTTAAGGAAGTTTAACATCTATAAAACGATTCCCTTAGGAGACTAAACAATGAAACCTCTAGGTGGTAAAGAAGATTTAGGATTGTATGACACTTAGAATTGTCTAAGTATTATGTTCCACTTTTTTTGGAGTGTGAATCAATGAATCAATAACTATCCAATAGAGGCATGAAGAATGACAGATGCACCTATGCAATGCAATAAGACACCCGTGCCTAATGGAAAATGAAAAATAGATCTACACCAACAATTTTAGATCCTCTCCCTATCACCCACATCTTAGGCAAGAGACCCTATGAAAGATGAGCATGTTGTAAATATATCTTCATATTTAAGTGGATCACCATTAGTTCTAAATAATTGTATGTCTTCTGAAAATAAATATGTGACACTCCATTTTGCACTACTTGTGTCAATCCTATTTTAGATTAAATGTTCAATGCTACTGGGAAGTAGCTTAAGGCTAATATGTATCTCAAACTTAAAGAAGGTTTTAAGAAGTCTAAAATGCACATTCAATGTCTTCCAAGGTCCAGGAGGGAGATGAATAAATCATTTCCTAAAGTAAACACATACATTCAACATAGGGGTAACCTTCAATGTCTTCCAAAGTTGAGGAGGGAGATGAAGCAATCACTGCCCAAAGTAAACATGTACATGCAACATAGGGATAACTAGAAATGAAGCTTGTACAAATATCGAATTGTTGGAACTTGGTTCCACCTCTTCTCAGACCAAGTTGTTGGATAACATGGATTCCATCTTGGGTCTTGACCTCAATATAATTAGGGGGGATCACCATTACGAGTGATTACGATTGGGGAAGAAAGTTACCTAGTTTGCCCCTAATGCGACAATAGCTGAATTGCATAGTTGTCTAGTGGTAGCTTTCCCCTAATGTGACAATAGCGTAATTTCATTGTTGTCTATTGACTACTCTTCTTGAGCTTTCTTTACACACTACATACTTATAAGTGATAGCGACATGTAGATGCAAAGTATAGTTTCCAGGTTGACAACTAAGCTCAAGATAGACATGTGAAGAAACTTTATTAAACTAAGGTGAATATAGAGATTTTGCTAAGCTTGCCTCTGATCTTGATAACTGATAAAGCCAAGCTTGCAAACCAATGATGATGACTTGTGCCAAGCTTTCCCATGATGTCGATGATGATATTTTATCCCTTTAACTATAAATATGCCAGTTAGGTGATCAAAATGCCTCCAAACAGACCATGTATATGTAATTTTGTTAACTAATCCACATAATTACCTAAGCTTGAGGGTTGTATATATATTTGGGTCCACAAAAGCCTCTGAACTTAAGAAAGGTTCTATTGACTATAACAACAAAATCACTCAAGATGAATGCCCACATGAAGATTGAGGCCAATGAAAAATAACCGTGACCAACATGATGTAAGGCATGCCCTTTCTAGATGCAATCAATATAAGATTGGTTCATAGCATTTTCAGTTGACATGAGTTTATGAGGCATAGCCAAAGAAATCCTAGGATAATATGTGAATAACATTTCAAATGTGGAATACCTGCATTGTTACTTCAAAGTAACCATAAGAGATTATCACATTATACTACATGATCATTTTTGTTTTAGTTTGAAATTGTCTGTGGAATACCTGCATTGTTACTTCAAAGCAACCATAAGAGATTATCACACTATACTACATGATCATTTTTGTTTTAGTTTGAAATTGTTCATGGAATACCTACATTGTTACTTCAAAGAAACCATGTTCATGGAATACCTACATTGTTACTTCAAAGAAACCATGTTAGTTTGAAATTGTTCATGGAATACCTACATTGTTCATGGAATACCTACATTGACTCATCACTATTATTCAAAAAAAACCATACTACCTAAAATGACCCAATACTGATACTACTTCCAATCTTAAACTAATGTTAACCTATATACCAAAAATGAACTTTAACCAATCTACATTTTGAAAAATTAAAAAAAAAAACTTTCATAACTTTCCATACATCTACTTTACAGGTTTATTATTTTTTTAAATATTTTTTTACGTAGTTTATATGAACGTAAACCACAAACACATCGCATCAACATTATGGATAGAAGTGAGACAAGTGACACATCTTCCCTATACAGGAAGAAAACTGCCATCGACATGTGACTCCATATGCCTATGCCTTTATTGAACAGATACATTTGAGTGAATGCATTGACGGGTACATCATTGTTGGCAAAGACTGTAAATAAATATACAAAAAAGGGCCAATTTTAAGCTTACGAACAAAGTGTTTTGGAGGACATGTAAATTGTCTTTCAGTTGACTTTTGTCAGAAACGTGAAGCAGGGCAGGGGACATGTAAATTGTCTTTCAGTTGACTTTTGTCAGAAACGTGAAGCCGGGCAGGAGGTTAGAATCTCCAGCAACCTCCAAAATTTCTGTATTATTATTCCCAAAATCTCTGTATTCCAACCTCTAAGTCTATTTTATTCAAGTTTCAACCTCCAAGTCTATTCTATTCAGTATATTCTATTCCAGGGGTTGTCTACCTTTTTAACCTTATCACAACGAGCCAAAATCTCCATGAGATTTGATCCGGATGAGCTAGCCTTATTACAACAAACCAAAATCTCCATGAAATTTGATCCTGATGAGCTGGCTGAAAATCACCATCCCTAATATTATCATAGACAAGAAGTAAATGGTTTTTGTTGCTCTTCACCTTGCATAGCCCAGTGGCCACTTTTCGCATTACTGCCTGTGTGAAGGCATTGTTCCAGTGCACTAAAAGAATGTCATATTGCATTTCGTTTCACCCATCATGACTTAGCCCATTTTTCCTATGATTGGGCCTCACTACTTTTTGCTATTATTGTTGCAAAGGCTTGGTTTTTGCTATTTCAATAAGAGGAGGACATTTGAATTGTTAGATTATCACCCAGCCAGTTAGCATCTGATAATCCAGCAGTGATTTCAATCATGCTAAACTGCATCTCTTTTATCAGATACCGACAATTTCCATGAGACAAATCAAGAAATGTGAAGAGTATTATGCAGTAATGTATCTACAAATTAAGAGATAGAGAATTATCAGAAGGTGCCAATGAAAGCAAGCTTTAAGCACCAGACTTCACATCAGTGCTTCATACAGACCTTTCAAACTACTTTATAGTCTAAATAATTTTCGGAAAGACCACGCAGAATTTCTGTACCAACACTAGAGTGGCAACCATATTAAGTAAGATGAGGGAAACTGTCCCTTCCCAAGCTCCTTGGTTCTTTCCTCGTTCTTGGTTCTGTAATTTATAATATTAGTTCATTCCTCGTTCTAATCTTCTGCTAGTGGGTCATACTCGCATGTCTAACAGCTCTTTTCTCGAGTTATCACCACACTAGTGGGTCTTGCTAACTGGCGACGAACTTCCTATCTAGTTGTCGTTTTCCCCTTTCCCTTATTATTAAGGGGCAGAGGTATTTTGTTCTGCTACTTCTGCTGGCAAGACCAAGCCCCTTGCTCAAACACAAGTCTCAGTAATCACCCTGCCATTTAGCGTTTGATAAGCAAGTAGTGGTTTCAGTCATACCGCGCTGGATCTCTTTTATATGATAGCAATCTCCATGAGACCAATCACCAGATTGGATTAAATGCTGCGTACCTATTGAGCCAATATGTGCATGGCTTCCTCTTTCCGTTTTGGCAACTTCTTTTCATCCCAGACATGGCCCATACCCTTCACTGTTAGATATCCTTCACAATTTCATAATTTACGCAAAGCCAAGGAATTGAACTGTGTTCCACATATCAATGGTATTGAACTGTGTTCCACATATCAATGGTTTCCAAGACAACAACCATGCCCTCTGTCTGCTGTTTGGTCTTTCACAAATTTCTAAAGATTTCTAGAGTCTAAAGGAAGCTTTGACTTCCAATCACATTGGAAATTCATATGATATGATCTTTTCAGAGTTTTTTTATAAAAATTAAGTAGTGTAAAATTTGGTGCACAAAGGTTCTATTATAGTTAATAACATGTTAATGTATGAAAATTCAGTATTGTTAAATTTGGTGTACACAGTTTTTATTTTCCTTAATAATATGTTGAATTCATATTGAGTATATTGTTGTAACAACTTCCAGTTCTATAGTTGACTTGACATTGTCCATTGAAGAATCTAAAGCTTACCTTAGATATCATCTTCCAAACCAGAGAAAGTATTAGAGGAGAGGTTTTGTTTTCCTTAATAATATGTTGAATTCATATTGAATATATTGTTGTAAAAGCTTCGAGTTCTATTGTTGACTTGACATTGTCCATTGAAAAATCTAAAGTTTACCCTAAGATATCATCTTCCAAACCAAAAAAAGTATTAGAAGAGAGGTTTTCTCAGGAAGTTGTTTCCGTGAGAGAAAAAGAAAACTAAATACTCAAAAATATTAAATAAATTGAAAATTCCTAAAACACATATAAATATTTAATAATACACCACTTAAAAATATTTGATAATATACCTTATGTATTTGATAATTTATATTTAATAATACACCACTTAAAAATATTTCTTATGTATTTGATAATTGTAGACACATAAACTCAATAATATTAAAAAATTTGAAAATTCCTATGAGACCTATAAATATAAACTAATTTGTCAAATTTTAAAGGTAAGATTGAGTTTTTGTATTTGATAATTGTAAACACATAAATTCAATAATATTAAAAAATTTGAAAATTCCTATGAGATCTATAAATATAAACTAAGTTGTCAAATTTTAAAGGTAAGATTGAGTTTTTCTGATTAGTAAAAGAATCACATTGAAACTTCATATGATTTTTTCATGTATGAAAATTTAATAGTGTTGGTGCTCACATTCAGTGGTGTTAAATTTGGTGCATACAGGGTTAATGACATGTTGAACTTATATTGAATTTATTGTTGTAACAGTTTTAAGTTTTATTGTTGATTTGATATTGTTCAATGAAAAATCTAAAATTTTTCGTAGAAACCAATCCTTGAAACCATTTTTGAAATGAGGAAAAGTAATTGGGAATAGGTTTTCTCATAAAGTTATTAAGGAAAAAATAAATTAAGTAATCAAAAATCTCAAAAATATTAAATAAATTAAAAATTCCTTAAACACATATAAATATTTAATAATATATTATTTTTAAATATTTGATAATTGTAATATAATATTTTTCCTTAAACACTTATAAATATTTAATAATATATTATTTTTTAAATATTTGATAATTGTAATATAATATTTTTAAATATTTGATAATTGTAAACACAAACTCAAAACCTCAAAAATATTAAAATATTAAATTTTTTGAAAATTCCTAGAACACCTATAAATATAAATTAAATTGTAAAATTTTAAAGGAAAGATTGATTTTTTCAATTAGAAAAAGTTCAAAATGCTTAAATTAATTTTAGAACAAAATGTATATTATAGTATCTATGAAATGTACACTTTCTTATTGGAATCATAGTGTAATTTTTTAATGTATTTTTCCTATATCAAATCCTATTTGAATTCAAATTCGAATGTTGCTAGGCAACATCTTTGAATTCATATTCATATTCGAATATTTCTACCAAGGTACAAACATTTCTTTCGAGAGACAAGCACAACTCTCGAGAAACTTTCAAGCTAGGGTTTGACAATCACGGTCTTAGCAACGGCCAGCATGGTCACCAAAGGGGGAGGGAATGCAACCCCCTCATACAAGCAGGTAGTGGTGGAAAGAGGGAAAGGCCCATGAGGCGACGGTTTCAAAGAACCTTTGACAGGCACCTCAGGATCAGGATCAAAAAAGAACCAAGAGGTCAACCAAGAAAAAAGTGATCACGTGGGGGAAGGAGCCAGAGAAGCCCAAAATGGTGCACAAGCAATGGCGAACCCCAGTGGGGTAGAGGGGCGCAACCCATGTAAACCTAAAACAACATTGATACCCAAGGTTCTACTGGAAGACCCCTAAACACAACTCTTCTAGGATCATATGAAGACACATGCATTGATCTGCAAGTACATGGGCCTGTGACCCACAGAAAAAACGTTGTGCAACTGGATAAAATACCATTGGAAGCCAAATGGAGATGTGGAACTCCACCTGGGCTCGAAAGGTTTCTTCACAATAGTCTTTATGAACCTGGAGGATAGGGATAAAGTCTTTGAGGGGGGGCATATTTCCACGCCTCAACGGGGTTGTACATTCTTCCATGGAAGGAAAACTTCTCCCTAGAGAAAGAAACCTTTAAAATGTTTCAGTCTGGCTAAGGCTTTACTCCTTACTGCTAGACTACTGGTTTCCATCCACCTTCAAATCCATAGGGAACAAAATCTCGAAAAATATGTCAAGACATCAGAAGCTACCCTAAAAGGAAGATATACATCCTATGCAAGGATCTGCATCGAGATGGATGTTTCAGGGGTGCTCCCAGAAGCCATAAGCCTGGAGTTTAGGGATGAGGAATGGATACAAAGCATAGACTATGAGAAGATCATGTTTCGATGCAGAAGATGTCATGAACATGGAAACCTACTAAGAGAATGTCCTCTTAACAAAAAACAAGAAGCATAAAACACTAAGCTACAACAAGATGAGGACGGTTTTGTGAAGCCAAATCACAAAAGCAGAGGAAACAAGAGACAAGGAAAGGCCCCAACAGGAAGCAATATGGAAGCCAGGCTTAGAACTGAAGGAAAGGGCAGGCCCAACCAAGGGGAAGAAGGAGGGACATAAAAGACGAAAGATAAGGAAGCGAGTGAACACGCAACTCAAGAGAACACATAAACTCCAAGCAACAAAGGAGAACAGGGAGGTAACGCAAGTCCCGAGGAAGGAGAAGACAAAGATGCCAACACCCCAATGCAGGAAGCAAGTGGATATTCAGAGATGAATCCAAGTGAGGTAGGAACAAAGGACCCAAATCTCAGAGATATTTTGGAAAGGGAAGGAATAGATCTATCAAATATATTGGAGCAATGGAAAAGGCAGGGAGTAGACAATGTGCAAGTGGAGCAAATTGATCACATTCAATATCTCTTCCTCCTAAGGGAGGAAGTGAAATCCAAAGGGATCAAGCGCATGCATGGCGAGCTAGGTCACCTAGGAATCAAAACAAGCGATGGACAACCACAATACTCACCTAAGCAGGCACAGAGGAAGACAGGTAGGAAATCAAATAGTGTATCCCTACAAGAACTTGGAGCCCTGCTGATAAACTCAGGTAAGATTAAAAATCTCTTCCCCAACTCCCCCCACATGTTTAAATGAAGATTATAATGTGGAATATAAGAGGCCTAAACAGCCCAAGAAAACAATGAATCCTTAAAAGTAGATTGAGTAAGGAACAACCTGACCTATGTTTCCTTCAAGAAACAAAATGCACTTTAGACATAATGGAAACAATCAGTAAAAAACATTGGAGTAAGTACAAGATGTTGGTTGTCGAAATCCAACAGACGATGGGAGGTATCCTCACCTTGTGGAACCCACAATCGGTGAACCTACTTGCAGCAGAAGCCACAAGAAACACACTTTATGTTAATATGCAAATTATAGGGAACATAGAGGGAATTATATGCACTAATGTGTATGGCCCCCACGTGATGGAGGAAAAAAGGAGATTGCTCCTCGACCTAGAGAATCTAAAGGATCATACCCGCAACCTCCATTGGATCCTGGCAGGGGATTTCAACATCATCACGACAATCGCTGAGAAAAAAGGAGGCACTAGGAGACTGGACAGAGACGCAGAAGAATTCTCATCTTTCATTGACACAATGAAGCTCGTGGACATCAAGACCAACAATGGTCAGTTCACCTAGAACAACAAACGACTAGGTCACCACTAGGTAGCTACAAGGCTAGACATATTCTTGGTGTCAGAATCAATCATGTTGTAGGGACTAACTTTGGACTGCAACATCCTCCCCTGGGGGGGATCAGATCACTGGCCAGTTCAACTGGAAGCTAATTTTCAAACCACACCGAAGAACAAACCATTTAGATTTGAAAAATTCTGGATCGACCATCCCACCTTCAAGGAGAACATCAACCAATGGTGGCAGAAGGAACTTCCAGATTAAGGGACAAGGATGTTCAAACTTTACAAAAAACTCAAGTACATCAAACAAAAACTCAAGGAGTGGAACAAGGAAGTCTTTGGAAATATAAACCAGGGGAAAAAGAGCATCGAGGACAGAATGAGGAATCTACAGGAATAGTGGATCGAAGAGGGATATACAAAGGATCGAAAAAAAGAAAAGATCCAATTGAACCAGGAATGGGAAGCAAGATGACAATAGGAAGAAACCTTGTGGCGCAAAAAGTCCAGAATAAGGTGACTAAAGGAAGGGGAGAGGAATACCAAGTTTTTTCATAGAACAACTATAGCAAGAAGATCCCACAACAAAATCTTGAATATTAGGGATCAGGACGAGATCGAAAGAGAATCCCACCAGGAAATTGAGAATACATTGGTCAACCACTTCCAGGGGATAGCCTGGAAACCCAACCAAGACAGATCAGTGGCCATACAAAGAATAATTCAACACATCCCCAAGTTGGTCACAGAGGAGAAAAATGTTGGCTTAATCAAACCCATCGCCAAGGAAGAAATTGACCAAGTGGTCCAGGATATGCCCAACGAAAAGGCCCCGGGCCCAGATGGCTTCACAGTGGAATTCTTCAAAGCCTGTTGGGAAGTGGTTAAGCATGATATTTATGAGGTGGTGGAGAACTCTAGGCGATCGACATCCATCCCGAAATCTTTAAATGCCACAATGATCACTCTAATCCCGAAAGAAAATGAAGCTAGGACCCTAGACCGCTATAGGCCTATAGCCTTATGCAATGTAGTTTACAAGACAATATCCAAAGCCATAGTCAATAGACTGGAGCCACTCCTTCCCACACTGATTTCACAGGAACAGGCGGGTTTTGTGGAAGGAAGAAAAATCCTGGACAATATCATCCAAGCCCATGAGATCATTCACATGCTGAAAAGCCAAAGGACAGGGGGGATGATAATCCAACTTGATCTGGTGAAGGCTTACAACAAAATAAGTTGGCATTACATGGCTAAGATGTTGGAAGCCTTTGGGTTCGCCCAACACTGGATCAACTGGATAGTCACTCTAGTCTCAACGACAAGCTACTCGCTACTAATCAATGAAGCCCAAGCCAAACCTTTCTGGCCTTCCAGAGGCATAAGACAAGGGGACCCATTGTCCCCCTTCCTGTTCATTCTAATGATGGAAGGGCTAAGCAAAAGTATAAAAAGTGCAACTGAAGTTGGGGAAATAAAAGGCATCAAACCTTTTGAAAACTTTCCAACCTCCACACACCAATAGTTCCTTGATGATACCCTACTCCATGGCACACCCACAGTAAAGGAAGAAAAGACTTTTAAAAGAATCTTAGAAGACTTCGGGGAAGCCTTGGGGGAGGAAATCAACCACTCCAAATCCATGATATATATATTCAACACTAATCCAACAATTCAGCGCAACTTGGCCAACATTCTGGGGTTTGAACGTAAAATGCTCCCAACGAAATACTTGGGAATCTCCATGATGGACAGAGCCTGCACAAAGGCCACGTGGGAAGGAGTTATCAACAAACTACAGAAGAGGGTAAAAAATTGGACATATAGAGCCCTAAACCTGGAAGGAAGGCTTATCCTCACCAAAACGGTTCTACAAGCAATTCTGGCATATATGATGTCAGTGTTCCCATCCCCCAAAGGAATTCTACAAAAGATAAGAGCCATCCAACAAGACTTCCTATAGCATGGCACATAACATAAAAGAAATGGGCCCTGGTGGCCTCGGATAAGGTATGCAGACCAAAAAGAAAAGGCGGCTTGGGTTTACAGGACCCATAGGTAACCAACAAAGCCTACGGGGCAAAGCTCTGGTGGAGATGGGTAAAAGACAAATCAGTTCCGTGGGAAAACCTATGGAAGGCCAAGTACGACCCGAACATAAGAAACCAGGAGCGAATTCGGTTCATGGGCACAAGGGAGGGATCAACCATCTGGAATCTTGCTTGGCGCAACAAACAATGGATCCAGAAACACAGCTTTTGGGCAGTCATAAATGGTAGAACAACAAGGTTTTGGGAGGACGCATGGCAACAAGAAACTAGAATGGAAAATCTGGACAGGGAGGAACTTCAACAAGAAATGATTGGGCAAGACAAAACAAAAATCCGTCATTACTAGAAGCAAAGGGATGGCAACGCTAGATGGAGGATCTGGGACAAACTTAAGCCACAAAATAGAGCCTGGACCGAAACAATCATGAAAGAGGTCAAGGAGGAATTGGGAAAAAGGAAAATTGGGGTCTCGGAAGAAGAGGACCAATTGAGGTGGGGCAGGAAAAATGGGGGTGAATTCAACTTAAAAGAAGCACAGTATTACATCACAGGTCAGGACCAAGAAAATCCGGAGCAACAGTGGAAAAAAATTTGGAAAATCCCCCAATGGCCAAAAATCAAAATGTTCAAATGGATTGTTCTACATAACCGAATTCTAACTTGGGGGAACTTCATGAAAAGGGGTTTCATAGGTCCCTCTCGCTGCCATCTCTGTCTAGACAAGGAGGAAACAACTAACCACCTCCTCGATGAATGCAATTACACAACAAAGATTTGGGATTGGGCGGCAGACATCTTCCGCCAATCCAATAGGATCCGGGGGAACATCAGTGCAACCATCAACAACTGGAATGAGGGTTACAGTGAAAATGAAATGGTGAACCTTTGTTGGAATCTAACGTCGGGGATGATCATTTGGGCAATCTAGAAAGAACGAAACATGCGCATATTCAGGAATGAAAGCATACCAGCAGGAAGGATAAAGGAGACAATAGTCTCTCAAATAAGAGAAACGGTGCAGAGCCGCAACTGCAAGAAGGAGAAAACACAACTCACAGACCAAGACTCCCGGATCCTGGACCTTTTCCAACTGAAAAATTGGTGCAATAGCCCAACTGTAGGGCGCAACCCACAACTCCAAATAGGAGACCGCAACTGGACTCCCCCTCCGTCAAGGTTCCTCAAACTGAACTTTGATGGGGCGACAAAAGGAAATCCAGGAATGGCAGGGGAAGGTGGTGTGATCAAAGACAGTGGCAGTAACATCATCCGACTGTACGCTGGGAGCATGGCAAACTCAACCAACAAAGCGGTGGAATTTAGAGCCCTGGAACTTGGCCTTAAAATCCTAAGTTGCAAAAGGATGACAAACACCATCGTGGAAGTTGACTCCACCCTGGTTATCAACACAATGAAAAGACCCCAAAATGGCACCGGAGTGGGCAAGGTTCAATGCCACTGGCACCTTGCACACTCCCTACAAAAAATCCAAGAACATGTAGGAACTTTGAATACAATGGAGTTGCACTGGGTGCACAGGTCAACGAATGCGCTAGCAGAAAGGCTCGCCAATGAGGGGGTCATCAAGGAAGGCCCAGAACTAGACGACCCCTGGTTCAACATTTTGGATGGGCAACTCAGAACAGACTACAACCACCTTGCGACAAAAGATCGTGAAGGTGGGTTAATCATGGAAGATCACATCGAGGAGGACATCACAATGTTAAGCCCTAATATTGGCTCATTAACCCTTAATTGGGGCATATTACATTAGTAATGTTATTTTATTTATGTCGGTTTTATTCCATTAGTTGTAATTATACCTCCTAGTCTCCTATATATACCAAGGAGACATTTTCATTTGGAATCATCTTGTACTTGAACATTTATGTGGGGTAAAAGGAGGTTGCCCCCTAGAAGAGGATTATTATATGAAATTCTCTCATTTTCAAGGTGTTGAGTACTTATTTTGAGGTTTTTCTATGCTATATTGATATTTGGTTCTTAACATATGGTATCAGAGCTCAAGGTCTTGGGGTTTCGCTAACACATCTGAGACACCGTGGAATTTTTGCTATAATTTTTTTTCTACAACGATTCAGAAGGAACGGCTTGGAATCTATTTAGTAGACGGATCAAGGTATGTTGGGTTAAAATTTCAGCTCATGAGGCCTTAAACTTTCGGATATACAGCCTTTGTAAGATAGGGTTCTGCAATCATCCTGAATTGAGTCATTGCGGAATTTTCGCTATAATTTTTTTTATGTAACGTTTCAGACCCTGAACTCTGGGGGATATTCTTAGAAATTAGTAAAGTATATGTGGTAGTAATTTTAGCTTCTATGTCATCTTAAATTTGTAGATACAGCCTGTGGAAGATAGGGTATCTGACTAGTCCTATTGACTAGTCTCAAGCAGGTATTCCAGGTAAAACAATCATAAATGATTCCTAGAGTATCCAAATTGAGTGGGACTGGTTGCATTGGATAGTGGACATCCCGTAGTAGTTCTGGTATGAGTTTTAGAATTTTATATCAATTATTTTGTGTGGGGCATGCTATACAAGTGAGATCTCCTGGAAAGACAAAAAATCAGCAAGTTGTGGGGAAGTTACCGTAAATTCCACTTGACACATCCAATTTTTATCAGAACTGTGGCATTGAAGAGAAGAAATATCAGAGACCTACAAAAAAATAAAATTTCATACTCAGAAGAGCCGAAATTTTTGAGATACAATAAAAATAAGATTCTCTAGCAGAACCACCTCAAAATCAAGGTTTAAAGTGATACTTGGCCAACATGCCACCAAAAAAGGGAAATTCTACACCAAATAAGCCTCCAGACAATCCTACTTGGACTCTTGATGAAGGTGAAGAAATGCGTAGGGATATAAATGATTTACAAAAGAAGACAGTAACAAAAGATGAACTACAAGAGATGATGGATTCAACAGAAGCTAAGTTTGAGGCAATAAATACTAAGATGGACTCTTTAAAAGGGGAGATCATGGAAGGATTGAAAAATTTCCTAATAGAGAGGACACCTGAAAGTGAAAATGTATCCCATGAAATTCATGATGAGTACACAAGGAAGGTGAATCAAGATTAGAGAAACTCCAACTTTGGGTTGAAGACCAACCACGTTCCTAAGATCGATATGAGGAAGTTTGATGGCAAGGACCCAATCACATGGATACTTCAGATGGAACAATTCTTTGATCTACATAATGTTCCACATACACAAAAGGTACAAATTGCTTCTTTATATTTAGAACCCAATCAATTTGTATGGTATCGATGGCTTTGTTCTCGCAAATCACTCATCACTTGGACAATTTTCACGGAAGAAATGATAGCACACTATGAGGATACAAGGAGCAATACCTTCTTTAGCCAATTGATAAATCTCAAGCAAAAGGATTCAGTTACTGAGCACATTGAGAACTTCCAAAGATTGAATATAAAGGTAACAAATATTCCAGATGAGCACTTGATTGATGTATTCATAGGAACTTTAAAGGATAACATTCTACATGAGGTTCTCCTTTGGGAACCCAAATCATTGGAGAATGCATTTAAGGTGGCAAGAAATGTTGAAAGTAAAAATATGGCTATGGCTACTAGAAGGACCAATCTTAACATATAATAGAGAGAATAATGCTCCTTCTTCTAAAACACCTCAACCTACAAGGTTGACACCTCAACAATTGGAGAAAAGAAAAGCAAAAGGTTTATGCTTTAATTGTGACAGCAAGTACAGTAAGGGACATAAGTGTGGTGATAATAAATTATTCTACATAGATTGCGAAGAGGAAGAAGAAAAAGAACCATCTCAAGATGAAAACGTAGAAGCAATTTCATCTGAAGAGTTGACTCCCACGATATCGTGTAATGCATTGGATGGAATTAACACTCATCAAACCCTCAAGATCGAAGGATACATCAAAAAGAAAAAGGTAATAGTGTTAATTGATTCTGGCAATACTCATAATTTCATTCACTATAAATTAGCCAAAGCTCTCAACTGCTTTGTATATCCAACGCCATAGTTTCAAGTAATGATTGTAGATGGAGGAACTATCAATTGCTCAGGAAAATGAAATAAGATCAATCTTACTATGGGGGAATATGTAATGAATAATCCAATGATTGCTATACCCATGGGTTGTGTTGATGTTGTACTAGGAATCCAATGGTTACAATCATTAGGAACAATGGATTTTAATTTTCAAGAACTTTTCATGAAATTTTCATTGGAAGGAAAAAAATTTGAATTAAGAGGTATCACAGGGAAACCCGGTAAGGTGATAAGCTCTAATGGCATGAAAAAATTATTGAAAAAGGAGAATCAAGGCATTATTGAAAAACTATGCTCACTAGATGTTCAAACATCTAAGCCATCTATTCCTTAAGATCTCTAAGGGATCATTGATAAGCATTCCAAAGTATTTGAATATATTCCCAAAGGTCTTCCACCCACTCGAAATCATGAACATGAAATTCACCTAATTCCTCGGAGTGTTCCTCCTAACATCAGGCCATACAGATACCCTTATGCCCAAAAGAGTGAAATTGAGCGCATGGTTGAAGAAATGTTAGAGGCTGGCATTATTAGACCTAGCCAAAGTTCTTACTCTGCACCAGTGGTAATGGTATTCAAGAAAGATAGCTCATGGTGTATGTGTCCAGATTATAGAAAGCTCAACAAGATCACTATTAAAGATAAGTTTCATATTCCTGTCATTGATGAATTGTTAGATGAACTACATGGAACAATCTATTTCACAAAATTGGATCTCCGTTCAGGGTATCATTAGATTAGAATGAAGGAAGAAGATATCCCAAAAACAACATTCTGAACACATGAAGGCCATTATGATTTTTTGGTCATGCCTTTTGACCTTACAAATGCACCTTCCACATTCCAAGGGTTGATGAATTCCATTTTCAAGCACTTCCTTCGAAAATTTGTGTTTGTATTTTTTGATGATATACTAATCTATATCAAGTCTTGGGAGGATCATGTGTGACATGTTGACAAGGTGCTACGACTACTAAAGGGGCAACAACTATATGCCAAACCATCCAAATGTTTCTTTGGAGTGAAGGAGGTAGAGTATTTGTGTCATATTGTATCTCATGAAGGTGTTAAGGTATACCCTAACAAGATTAAGGCCATGATGGACTGGATGATTCCCAAAACATTGAAGAATCTTAGTGGATTTTTGGGTTTGACAGGTTACTACCGCAAGTTTGTTCGACACTATGGAAGAATAGCAACACCTTTAACGACACTAACTAAGAAGGATGCATTTTCATGGACTCGAGGGGCAACTAAAGCTTTTGAACAACTTAAAGAGGTGATGTGAAAAGCTCTTGTCTTGACCACTCCAAACTTCACAAAAACCTTTATTGTGGAATGTGATGCCTTGGGAAATGGAATTGGTGCTGTCCTAATGCAAGAAGGAAGGCCCCTGGCTTTTGAAAGTTGATCACTCAAGGGAAAGGACTTACATAAACCCATTTATGAGAAGGAAATGATGGCAATACTACATGCATAGAAGAAATGGCGTCCTTACCTAATAGGTAGGTACTTCAAGGTCAAAACAAATCATGATAGTCTTAAATACTTCTTGGAACAAAGACTCTCTTTAGAAGAACAACAAAAATGGGTAACCAAGATATTGGGTTATGATTTTGAAATCGTCTATAAAAAGGGGAAGAAAAATGTTGTGGTAGATGCACTCTCAAGAAAGGATGAAGATGTTGAGGCCTTTCTCTGTGCTATCTC
>ML797088.1:41044-52242 GCA_009831015.1 Picea engelmannii
TGCTTCAATCTCCTCATCACTAATGTCAAGTGATTTAAATGTTCTTCCTCTGTTTTGATGAAAACTAATATATCATCCAGATATACAATGAAAAATTTACCTATGAAGTCCTTCAGTACTTCATTCATCAACCTCATAAATGTGCTTGGAGCTTTTATCAATCCATATGGCATGACTAACCATTCAAACAAACCTTCATTTGTCTTGAATGTTGTTTTCCATCCATCTCCCTCTCTCATTCTTATCTGATGATATCCACTCTTCAAGTCTATTTTTGAAAAATAGATTTCTCCACTCAAACAATCCATCAAATCATCCATCTCGGGTAAAGGAAATCTATACCTGATGGTTATCTTGTTGATAGCTCTGGAATCTGTACACATTCTTCATCCCCCATTCTTCTTTGGACTCAATACAGTTGGCAGTGCACATGGGCTTAGAATTTCTCTGACTAAACTTTTATCCAACAACTCCTAAACTTGATTCTTAACTTCTTCATTCTCTCGAGGTGTCAGCCTATACACTGATTTATTTGGTAAATTGGCTCCTGGAATCAAGTCAATATGGTGGCTAATAATCCTAATGGGTGGTAATGAGTGAGACAACTCATCCACTACTATGTTAGCAAAATTCTCTAACAATTCTTAGATTTCTCTAGGTAAATCATTCATAGAAGTATTGGTAAGGATAACTCTTGGATTTCTTACTACAATAAATTGCATTTATTGATCTTTCTTAATCTCCTTCAAGAGTTCCTTCCCACTCATGAGAAGTATTCTTGTGCTGGCTTCTTCCTTTTGTTTCTTCTCTTCTATTGGTAGTAATATGTGAGTTCTACCATTTTTCTCTAGAGTGTAAGTACTTTTTCTCCCGTCATGAATGACATTCCTATCAAATTGCCATGGTCTTCACAACAAAATATGACAAACATCCATGGGAATTACATCACACATAATCTCATTTTTATAGCCTCTTATTTTAAATTCAACTTTACATTGTTGACTTACCATTACTTGATGTCCTTTCTGCAACCATGAAACTTTATATGGGCTTGGGTGTGCAGTTGTCTCCAGCTCTAGCTTCTCCATCATTTCTGTAGATACTAAATTATCAGTGCTCCCACTGTATATAATCATTTTGCAAACTTTTTCCTTTGTTTTACAATCAGTCCTGAACAACCTTGTTTGCTGAACCGGGTTTTCTATTTCTTTCTCTGGATTTAGAAGAACTTTCCTCATCATAAGGTTATGTCCTCCTTCTGCTGCCTCTACTTCCACATTCTTCTGAGCTTCAGAAATGTGTGATTCTCCTCCTCTTTCTTTCTTCCTCTCGGGGCATTCCCAAGACATGTGTCCCGTCTTTCCACATGCATAACATTTAACTCCACCTCCTCTATCTCTTCCTCTTCCTCGAGGAAAATAATTTCTCCCACCTAACGGTCTTCTTCGGGAACTTCCTCTTCTTTCAAAGTGACCATATGATTTCTCACTCTCATCCTTGGTTTTTAGGGCCTTATCATAGACAATTCCCTTACCTCTATTTGAGCCTCTACTTCTGTTTCGCTGACTATGGTTTCTGGCCAACTTTTCTTCTGCCTTCAGTGCAATCTGATAAGCATATTTCACTCTCCTCACATTCATCATGCTGATCTCATCCTGAATTTCATACCTTGAACCATTTATATACCTGGAAACTTTTTCATCATCTTTATCTCTTTGTCCAGTCCTAATATTTAGCCTATAGAATTCTTTTGTATACTCTTTCACTGTCATACCCCTCTGTCTCAGGTTCTGCAACTTTCTGTACAGATTTATCTAGTAATCCTTAGGTATGAATTTAGCCTTCAGTTTGGCTACCATCCTATCCCAATTATTTATCTTTTGTTTTCCTTTGATCCTTCTCTCTGCCTGCAGTTCATCCCACCACAGTGCTATTAGAATATAGAAGATTGTGCTCGTTTTACCATTGACGATACCCTCGTCACCCAACAATAGGCTGAAGCCACCCTCCGAGAACCTTGACCTTGACAGAGAAGAGAATCCTGGTATCAATCCAATAGCCAAGAGAGGCTAATGAACCAAGCAAGAATAGAAACCAAGCTGATAAGATAATCCCACCCAGAGGCTAGCGCACACCTTCCCAGAAACTTGCGCACAAGCTGCTACTATACCTGCGCAGATCCAATTCTCTGTGCAACTGCTGAGATGTGTATAATGAGAACTGACACCCTGTATTTATAGTAGTCTGGGCAGTTTTACTTGGGCCGAATTCTCCTTCTGGGTACTAATAAATTCATTTTAAATATATTTCTGCAGCCGACAACTTGTCTATGGTTTCCTTCATTTCTTTGCTTCCTTCCAGGATATTTTAATCTCATCACAGGTCAAAATAGAGGTTCATACCTCCCGAAGCTACCATAATATTAACACTCCCTCCTAGCTAGGGAGGTATGGCCTTGAGCACAACAGACCATTCAACTGGTAGCAACATGAGCAGCGTTGTTATTATCCAACTGGATAATCTCTTATGACAACTGGTACAACATCAATTGATAGAACAGACCTGTGTTTTTTCAAGGTAGTATGCAACTACTCAAACCATGACACATAGTCACAAACAGTAGAACAAATCCACCACAGTAGTATATCCCTACTGTCTAGAGACAGGCAGTCTCCATAACAATCATCTGATGCCAACCTGCATAGAAGATATTGTTAAAAATAAATTGAATCATCTGGGCCAATCTTTCACTAATGTCTGTGAGATATGAAAGAATATCCGCCTTCAATATAGAACATCAGCAATGGGCTATCTGCCCTATTCTTCTCAAACAAGGAAGAAGGATTGTTTCTGATTTCTGAGCCTGGACCATTCCTCACCCTGGGCCATTCTTCCTACACTAATCAAAGTGCACCCTTGATAGAATGTATAAACCCTAAGGAATGTCTGAGTCTGGACCATTCCCCACCCCGGGCCATTCCTCCTACACTAATCAAAGTGCACACTGGAGAGAATGTATAAACCCTAAGGAATGACTGTCCCTGATTGTTGAGCCTAGACCATTCCCCACCCTGGGTCATTCCCCACCCTGGGCCATTCCTCCTACACTAATCAAAGTGCACCATGGAGAGAATGTATAAACCCTAAGGAATGATTGTCTAGACCATTTCCTCCATTAACCACAAGAGGAAAAGACTGTCCTGTATCAACCTCCAAAATTGACCATTCCTCATGTTAACCATAATGAGAAATTGTTGTTCGGCGAGGCGGGCCAGTCTTCTTGAGTAACCCTCAAGAAGAGAGACTTCCCTAGACCACTCCCCATGTTAACCACAATGGGAAGTCGCTATCTATGATACATCAGCAATCAGACTACCTCCCATGTTAACCACAATGGGAAGTCACTGTCCGTCAGAAAATCTCAATCCACTTTCCAAACAGGAAAGAATCTGTCCAATTTGGACTATTTTTCAATTACAAAGATAAATAATAATTTCAGTGTTCCCTCCTAATCTGGAGAGTCATTTAGTCACAAAATAAATGTTTTTCAATAATATGTTTCAGTGCTTTCTCCTAACTTGGAGAGTCTTCCCTTTCAGCTAAGGGAGTTATTTCCACGATCCCCATCTTCTCTCGGAAATATGCAAACTTAATTCTGGATAGAGGTTTTGTCAGGATGTCTGATGTCTGCTCATCAGTGGGGATATACTCAAGATTTACCTCTCCTTCCTGGAATTTATCTCGAATAAAGTAGTATTTGATCTCAATGTGTTTTGACCTTTCATGAAACATTGGATGTTCTGATAATCTTATACAACTCTGATTATCACAATATATTATGGTTGATTCTGGAATCTGATCAAATAAATCAGAGATTAACTTCCTTAGCCATACTGCTTCTGTGCATACTTCACATGCTGCCATATAATCTGCTTCTTCTGTGCTGAGTGCGACAGGCTTCTGTTTCCTACTACCCCAAGATATCATAGTGGAGCCCAAGTTGAAACACATACTTGAAGTGTTATTTTTGTCTTATGCACTTCCTGCCCAATCAGAGTCTGTGAATCCATGAAGTTTGATATCACTGGATGCCGTATATCTCAAGCCATAGTTTATTGTCCCACAAATATATCTTAGGACATGCTTTGCAACTATCCATTGCTCTTGTCTAGGTTCCACCTAGAATTGACTTAATGTATTTACAGCAAAGCAAATATCTGGTCGAGTATTTACCAAATACAACAATGATCAAATTAGTTGTCGATATAGAGATGGATCTACTGGATTGGAATTTGGGACTTTCACTTTTCTTACTTCTGCATTCATAGGAGTGTCCATGGACTTATAGTCCATCATTCCAAACTTCTGAAGGATCTTTATTGCACACTTTCCTTGTCTAAGGAATACTTCACCACGCTTTTTCCATACTTCTAGTCCCAAGTAATAATGCATGAGACCTAGATATTTCATATCAAATTCAGAGGCTAATTCCTTCTTGCACTAGATAATGAGAGATTCTTCACTTGTTATGAATAGATCGTCAACATATAATAGTAGAATCACAGGTGCATTATCCACGACTTTGTAATAAAGGTTTGGATTTGCATGACTCTTGGAGAAACCAAGTCTTGTTAGATAGCTGTCCATTCTGGTGTACCAAGCCCTTAGAGCTTGCTTGAGTCCATATAGAGCTTTCTTCAATCTGCAAACATGAGTGTCTCTGGAATGTACCTCGAATCCTTGAGGTTGTTCAATACACACTTCTTCTTCAATAGATCCATTGAGGAAGGTCATCTTTACATCCATTTGATGTAGATTCCATCCCATGGAAGCGACAAGAGATATGATAGCTTTGATGGAGGTATACCTAGCCACTGGAGCAAAGGTTTTGTCATAATCTTCTCCCTCCTTCTGGGAGAACCTTCTGGCCACGAATCTTGCCTTGTATTTATCCACGCTTCCGTCTGCTGCATGTTTGATCTTGTATACAAATTTTGAGGTTACCACTGATTTTTCTTTAGGTCTAGGTACAATTTCCCATACTTCATTTTTCATAATGGATTGATGTTCTTCTGCCATAGCTTCTTTCCATTGTCCCTTTTGGATTGCTTCTTCAAATGTGGTAGGTTCTTCATCTAGAAGCTTCGTCATGTATGCTGCGTAACTTGAAAATCTTTTCGGTCTTTTACTCTTCCTGGATGTTCCTTCTGGAACCTTGATTCTTTATGCATCTTGCAATGTAGATTCAAGCCAAGTTGGTCGTTTCTTGGTCTTTGGTATGATATATGAATCAATGTTCTCACATGGCTCCATAGGATGATTAGGTTGATCCTTTTCGTTATTTTCATTTTCTGTGTTTTCTTCATTAGGTTCTTCAAGTTCTTCTTCTTCTATAATTTCTTCGATGGATTTCCTGAAGGCCATCCTTTCATTGAACGTTACATCTCTGCTAACTTATATCTTGTGTTGTTCTAGAATATATATTCTATAGGCTTTGGATGAATCACTATATCCCACAAATATCCCCTTCTTTCCTGAGGGTTCTAGTTTATTCCTTTTGTCTTTGGGAATATGAGAGTAAACTGAACATCCAAATATTCTTAGATTTTCCACGTTAGGATTCTTACCTGAGAAGGCTTCTTCTGGTGTCATGTCCTTCAATATACGATGAGGGCTTCTGTTCTGTACATATATCGCTGTCATTGCTGCTTCTCCCCATAGAAACATGGATAGACCTTAATCGTTCAATAAGGCTTTTACCGTTTCTTCGATAGATCTCTTCTTTCTTTCTGCTACATCGTTTTGTTGAGGATTATGAGGAACAGTCAGCTCCCTCCTAATCCCTGCCGATTTGCAGAATGCAATGAACTCCTTCGAGGTGTATTCTCCTCCATTATCTGTTCTTAATGTCTTGATCTTCTTGTTCGTGAGGTTTTCTATTTCTCCCTTGAATTCTTTGAACTTGCTGAGTACTTCGTCTTTTGATTTTAGTAGGTATAGCCACGTCTTTCTTGAATAGTCATCTATGAAGATTACATAGTAAAGAGATCCTCCTAGAGATCTGACTGGCATTGGACTGCAAACATCTGAGTGTATTAGATCTAGGATCTCCTTAGATCTGTTGTTTCTACTTGGGAAGGGTTTCTTGATATTCTTCCTAAGGGCACATCCCTTGCAGATTCCTTCATGTGTAGATTTCAATTATGGAATTCCTTCAACCATTTTTATGAGAAAAGGTAATTCTTGATAATTGATATGAGCATACCTTTTATGCCAAAGCTCATCAGGGTTGACTTCGTCATGTACTCGAGCTTCTTCATTTTGTTCTAGTAGTCTCTACAGATTTCCTTCATGACTTACAATAACCCTAACATCCTCTATGCTAGAATTCTTATGCCATGATAACACCATTCCATCCATGAAGGCTATTCTGTTTCCTTTGACTTCTAGACATGATATTGATACAAGATTCTTTTCTAAACCAGGTACATATAAAACATTGCTTAAGTGAACATGATTACCTGATTCCAACTTGACGGAGGCTTGTCCAAATCCTTCGACGGGGTAAGTGCTTTTGTCTCCAAGATCTACTTTGTATGATGTCTTTCTCTCATTTAGATTTGAGAGTCTGGCTTGATTTCCCGTCATGTTCTTGGAATCTCCACTATCGATTATCCACATGTCATCTTCAGTCGTCCTAGTAAGTGCTGAGTAGTGTAAAAGACTGATTGTTTCACACATGTCTTCGGTTGACTAGTAACTGGTCATGCCTTGATCCAAAACTTCAACTTCGTCATTTCTATTTTCTGAGAGAGCCAAGAGGTGAGCTGAGTTAGGGCGCATATGAATATCTTCTTCTTGAGTGAGATGCTCCATCACAAGGTGCCGGATCGGAGATTTAAGGTTTCTGCAACTTCTTCTGCTAGTAACCCTAGCCGTAGTGTTTTGGAAGTTGCTCCTTCTATTAACCCTAGCGACAGCTCCTTAGTGAGCTCAATATCCTAGCAGCTATGTTTCCTTCCAACATTTTAGGCTGAATCAAGGGGGTGTAGGCCCATAACCTGTTAGAATATAGAAGATTGTGCTCGTTTTACCATTGACAATACCCTCGTCACCCAACCAAAGGCCGAAGCCACCCTCCGAGCACCTTGACCTTGACAGAGAAGAGAATCCTGGTAGCAATCCAATAGCCAAGAGAGGTTAATGCACCAAGCAATAATAGAAACCAAGTTGATCAGATAATCCCACCCAGAGGCTAGTGCACACCTTCCTAGAAAATTGTGCACAAGCTGCTACTGCACCTACGCAGATCCAGTTCTCTCTGCAACTGCTGAGATGTGTATAATGAGAACTTGCACCCTGTATTTATAGTAGTCTGGGCAGTTTTACTGGGGCCGAATTCTCCTTCTGGGTACTAATAAATTCATTTTAAATATATTTTTGCAGCCAACAAATTGTTTAGGGTATCCTTCATTTCTTTGCTTCCTTCCAGAATATTCTAATCTCGTCATAGGTCACAATAGAGGTTCATACCTCCCGAAGCTACCATAATATTAACAAGTTCTACATGTCCTTTTAATCTGGTGACAACATGTCTCACCTTCCTTCCTTCCTTCATCGACATCTTCATAGTCAAAATACTTATCCATGGAAATTATCCATTCCAATAGCTCTTTGGCATCCAAATTACCTTCATACATTGGGACATCCATATTTTCTCTAGCCCCCAACTTCACAACGATTTTCAAGAAGCGCTCTTCACTCACATCTTCCCCTGCAACTTCTTCAACTTCTATTTCTTCGCTTTCTGCATCACTGACATCTTCAACGACACGTGTACTTCTTTGCATTACTTCCATCGCTTCCAACCTTGTGTGAAGCTCTCTCATTTCTCTTCTTACAAAACGGTTTGCTATAGGTGGTCCTGTGCATACCCTCGTCGGCATCACTTCAGCTATTCCTAACACACTGGATACAACTTTGATCTTTTTCAGGCTCTGATACCACTTGGTGCAGACCCCCCTTCTTTCCAAGGGTTGCGCGACCTCCTGGTCTAGGATATTTCGACTTCTCGAGATGGAATAGCTCTGTGATTCTTTGCTGGAATATTTACAATACAAATTCACGAGTCCTTTAGCGAAACCTCACCCCGCGCAAGCTAACACTGGGCGTAAAGTTTCCTCCACATGACCATCCGCTATGACCACACGCCTATCCAAAAAGGCGCATCGTGATTTCTCATGTCGGGTATATGAGTCAACCCGACTCTCCGTCTTTCGAACTCCTTAACTCCTGAAATCTATCACCTCTGATCAACGATCTGATACTTCTCCTGACTCAACGGTCCAGATCAATTCTTCGCAAATCGGGACTTCGTGTTTCGACTATTGAAAGGCTGCTCGTCTCCCTTCCTTTGATACCCGAAATTGTGAATTCTTTGAACTATGATTACGTCGAATCAACAGTTCACAACCTTCCACGGTTTCAATGCCTATTATTTAATCGCAATTTTTCTTTTCGTGAGTTTTCACAGCACCTACCTCCAACTCCCCGATTTACGAATCAGCGAAACATTGATCTGTCGCCACGTGTTCTACCTCAATGAACGACCATGATCATTTCATGATTTTGGATTTCACAAACATCACTCTGAAGGATTTCTCTCGCTCAATCCTCCATACTTGTACTTCCTTCGAAATTTCAATTTCTGTGCTCCACCTTTGAATGGTTCAACTCTTTAGAACTTTGAAATTTTTCTAAGTGTTTCCTCTCGAGGCTTAAAACCACTACTCCTCCTGAGCTTTTGGCAATTGAAATTAAGCCTCGGCCCTGGCGCACACTTGCACTCTGTGTTTTTCTTAAAAGACTTCCTGGTACCTTGCTGGTATACCCTGCACTCAACTTCCTGATATTTCAAAATTTAAAATAGTTTGTTTCTACGCGCACTCCTTGCTCTCAATATGCACACTTTGCATTCGAAAGTCCCCCGTTATCTCTTTTGAAATTTGAGTCGAAAATACTCCCTCACACGCACTCCTTGCGCTCAGTATGCATTCCTTGCATAACTTACAGAAGAGAAACACTTAGAGACTTATTAAATTATTCATTCTCCATGAACCTCATACATTCACAAAATACATAATAACAGTCAAACAATATCAACACTGTACAATTCAATCAATTTTCTCTGTTCTATTTATTTCAAAGAAAAAACATCATTACAGTCGCTATCTCCTACAGACATGGAAAACACAATGAAAAACTTGTCTAAGGACCAAAAGCCTCCTCTCTCTTCTTCCTCCTATCTAAATCTTTACCACATTCTACCTTGGCGGTTACCTACCTAGCTTGATTACATGTAACCTAATGACTAATTAGGAAATTATCCTACACCTGTAATATATTACAGTTGTGTAAAGGATTTACAATTGTTCCGTCTTTTCAAACGGTGGCCTGACTTCATAGACAGCTAAATTAAATTAACGAAAAAATAAAAAATATCTCCACACCGCTACCAAGTTGTTTAAGGTCGGTTTTGGATCCTTCGATGCATTGAGGTGTCGACTCTGCTTCCACCTCCACTTCCTTTTGATGTGATAGCGATGCTCCTGCATCACAAAGCCAAGCATTTATGTACGCTACAAGCTTCCAACGAGGTAGGTACATGAAAACCCTCATGGTTATTTGAAGCCAAACAGGGGAAAATAAGGCAACATTTATACGGGACCTCGACCGCCTCAATCATGATGGCTGAACTGCCTCATCCATTGCCTCTCAGTGCCCAAAAAACATCAACGACATTCGAAACTTGCTGATACGTTGACAGCCAAACGCACATGGCATTTGCTTAATTTGTTGTGGACAAAAACACATGTCACTTATTAATATGCTGCAGACAGATGAAGAAATACCTCAAGGGAAACTCCCCCTTAAAAAATGCCTTCGGCGTAAATATCAATATAGATAGAAAACTTTATATTACATACATAATAATTTTGTTAGACAAATTTTATTGTGTTTTTAGTTTCATGTTGGAGGTTTTCAGATTAAACTTTTCTGATGGCTACCTCTGCTATATACTTTTTTTTATGTCTCTACTAAGTTATGCATCTCAATCATTATTAATAGATTTACATTAGTTACCTTTTCAAAAAAGTGTTTAAATTTGACTCAACCTTTTTCTTGAATATATATATATATATATATATATATATATATATATATATATATATATATATATATATATATATATATATAAAAGAACCCACCACATATAAGATTGAAACAAAATCTCAACATATAATGCAATATATTACATAAATAATAGATAATAACTACAGGTTTAAGAGGCCCAACCACATATAACATTGAAAAGACATCTCAACATTTAAATAGATCACTTCAATACATTAAGTAGATAATAACTAAATATAAATAGATCACCTCAATACATTAAGTAGATAATAAGTACATATGATTACTCTCCATTGAAATTAAGTTTGTTATATGCAACTATAAATTTAATTAATTAGTTTGATTTATCAGTGTTTTTAGGAAATTTTTGTGGGAAAATTATTGGGCATGGTTTCCAATGTAAAATTTTTGTTTTTGATTATGAGAACTAACTTGGTAAGAACATTGAGTGAGGCATGCAAGAGAGGTAGGTAGGGACATTGAGTGAGGCATGTAAGAGAAGTAGCCAACCCAGTGCCTAAACCTTGATACCACCTATGTGAAGTTCCAAACACTCAACCACTCGAGCTAACCCACAAAACTAGTTTGATATATCAAATTGTTTTATGATCAAATCATTTGAAAATAAAATTTTCAAATTCACTTCATTAACTTAAAAAAAACTCATTGCTACATAGTACATGCATTTAATTGTAATTGCTAATAACTAGCACAACTGACTCACAGCTGGAGAACGCTGAAAGGTATCGGCCACTGAAACGCCACCGTGCTAGTTGAAACGACGCCCAGCTTCCACTGCGTCCAGCTACCACTGCCGTAGCTACCACTGCGTCCAACTACAAACGCTTAATCTCATGGAACGTGGCAATGCAAAGTTTTATACATATTAATTTTTCTTAATCAGTTAACCTGTCAATCAATGGTTAGAGAAGTAATTTCTTAATCATATTAAGTAAATGTGAAAAAGTAAACAAGGTAACGAAAGTATTCAGAAATGCAAGGAA
>ML797088.1:52292-66081 GCA_009831015.1 Picea engelmannii
ATTGGAGCCTGAAGCCATCACTGACACAAGAATTCGCCAGCTGAGGAATAGATCCATTTCAGAGTATCTCATTAAATGGAGGAAACTACCAGCTGAAGATTCCACTTGGGAAGATGATTCTTTTATACAGAAGCATCCAGAGTAACTCAAGCGTTGCGGACAACACTTGTCTAGGGGAGGGGCATGTTAAGCCCTAATATTGGCTCATTACCTCTTAATTGGAGCATATTACATTAGTAATGCTATTTTATTTATGTCGGCTTTATTCCATTAGTTGTAATTATACCTCCTAGTCTCCTATATATACCAAGGAGACATTTTCATTTGGAATCATCTTGTACTTGAACATTTATGTGGGGTAAAAAAAAGTTGCCCCCTCGAAGAGGCTTATTATCTGAAATTCTCTCTTTTTCAAGGCGTACTTATTCTGAGGTTTTTCTATGCTATATTGATATTTGGTTCTTAACACGCAAGGCCCGCGGAAGGTAAGTGGGCCCTAGGTAGGATAGGATTTCCCAACAATCTGACACTATTCATCATGCAATATTATAATACGAAGCAGATGGACGAATGGAAGCAAGGCCATTATGCTAGTAAGAGGCATGGGGAAAGCAAGAGTGACAGGCCAAGCAACAAGTCACATGCAACGAAGGATGTAAGGCATGTGGGGCAGATGATAACCAAGATTGAACCACCAAGACAAGTACAGGTATGAAGAGCAACACAATTGAATCACAAGCGAACAAGCACAGTAATTGCACAGGGACAAATGATGACCCATCATGACCATATGAGCTTTAATAGGAAAATTGACAAAAGTGCACATCACCGCGAGCAAACCAAGATTGAAAGGACGGGCTCGCAGCGGGGAAAGGTCAATAAGAGGAGGGAAAACATAAATAGACGCAATCAGAAGGAGCGCAACAACAAGGATTATCACAGAATTCAGGGGAGGGAAAGGAAGAATACTTGGGAAGTGAGGCATAGGTTGAGTAACCGGCACAGGAGCTGCAACACACAAAGTAGGATGGTGCGTCTAAAGCAAAGGCACAGGAAAATGAACCCCAATGGGAAGGAAGTCCTGAACAGTCCGAGGAGAAAAACAATAATGGCACAGGCCGCGAAAGAGGCGAAGGGCACCTTCCAAACTTGGGTTGCACCGAAGAGGAAGGCAGCCTTCACCCGGTGGGAGAAGGAATTAAAGAACAAGTGCAAAGGTAAAGCGTGAGATGCATTGGTACATGAAGCAGACTGGGTAACTGATCCAGGGGCCACACAACCCAGGGAAATACTCTACCAAAAAACAATGGAGATGGCATGGATAACAAAGATGATGATTGGAAAAGTAATTTTAGAGAGTGAAGAAGCCAGACAAGAGGATAACAAGGAAAACAAGACAATGCTAGACGAGATCCTGCATCGCATCAACAGTCTGGAAACCATTACCAAACTGTTAGTAGAGGTAGAGAAGGACCAGAAATACAAGATAGAGTGTTTGGCTACCCAGTTCCACCTCTACCTTCATTATGTCCATCACATGGACATCACGCCTGCCGATGGACACAGAGCACCAGGTCAAATCAGGAAGACTCGCACAACCTCACAGAAGGAAGATAAGAAGAGCTAGGCGGATGGTGGGAAGGAGCACCCCCAGGTGCAAAAACACTTCATCGTTCCAGATTAATGATTTGGTAGGCTATAGGAAGTCATGCCAGGCCTTGTTAGGTTAGCTAAGATATCTTTCTCGCTCTGGTTTAGGAGGATGTTTTTAGTTTCTTCCTTTATGTATATGCTTTTTCTCCAACTGAACATGGAAGGTCTGGTTTGGTTTCCCTTGGTGGCAGATCAGAACCATCCCTCATTAATTTCAACTTACGCAACTAGGGATCCTTGGTCTGGTTTCCTTCTAGGCAGACCAGGAGGCCCACATTTTGTATCATATTATCTTCAGTAATATAGATCCATACACTCACTTACAAAAAAAAATATTGCTACCAAGGTGCAAGGTCTAGATGGTCTTTTATTGTGTGATGATCTTTTATTATGTGTTTGGGTCTATGCTTATTGACCTTTTCCAGTCTCTTATTACTTGGATCAGATTCTGCAGTCCTGGATAAAAATGTGGATCATATCATGTCATTAAATCCATAGTAAAGATTTGTTTCCAATGAGAATAAACTGACTTCTGTCATCGAGCATAGATCATTTACCACTATGTTATTTTGAACATTGAAAACTGTCTGCCATTTGAACATCTGCAAAGGTTTTAATAATTTTGAGCATCCTACCACCATTTCTTTCATTAATCTAATCGCACTTGAGACATGCTTTCCTATTGCTTTCTTACAGCTGCAAATAACCCAGCTATTATTCCACCAAACATTGTCAAGAGTTCTCTACTTCTCTGATATTGAGCATCTATCACTTTATTTAAATTCAAGCATATATCATTTTCCTAAATCCAGTGTTAAAATGTGAAAGGCCGAGCAGAACCCCCGTCTCAGATTCCATGATCGTATATTAAATTTGTCTCATTGATGAAAAGGAGACTAGTGTGAGTATTTCCGGTAAATTCTAGTTTCAGTCCGAGAGGAGCTATCATTGACTTGTAATGTTATATGTTGTGGGATGGGTAGACTCAGAAACAAGAGGCAACCAAGTGATAATCATTTAAAAGGGATTGTGAAAGGGGATGACAACAGGTTGGCTCACCACGAAGAAGACTAGCAAATTGCCAGTTCAAGTACCTGAATTTATCTGATAAGTGTGTTGCAGACAAATGTATACTACTCCCACACATGTCCTGCCAAAACATGCAAGCAATTAGCTACTCCAATTTCTGATCGCCATCACTACCATGTTACCCTTGCAAAAAATACTTCAAGCGTTCACTACATGGATATATGTACTTAAGACAACTGCAAAAGACATTTGAACAAAGTAATATTTACAGATTATCTGCTGTAACAGGCGACAAACATAGAAAGCTTTTCTGCTTCCATATGGCACAAGAATGAATATACCAACAACAAACCCCATCAAAGACTAATACAGCCCAACAACTACTGCATCAGACAAGCTACCACAAGAAGCTTATGCCTTCTACCAAATGCAAACAACCCTACAAAATTACATATCCAATCTTAAGTGGCAGAGTGCTCACAAAATATGGGATTCAAATAACCCGAAAGAAGGATACTTAAATTTAATACCAGAAAACAGAGTCTAAACTTTGGCTCGCTTATTGAAAGATAAGGAAAGAAACATAGCTTTCCTAATCTTTTCTCTGCACCTGTCCCATGCTACACAGTGCAGATTGAATTTACCAATCCAACAAACTCAGCAACACTAATTTAACAAATCCAGTAAGGCTCCTGGCTTCATGAACAGGGATGATTATAATCATATAAAGCACAAACTTAGATATAAACAGTGAAACAGAATTTTATCCTACGGAGTGTACTACATTAGTTTTCCTAAGTTGAAGTACAAGAGAGTTTCTACAGCAGAACGTCTTTGTTGAATATCCAACTGAAAGCACAGGTTTGTCCTTGTTTTGCCCTTTCTTGAGCTCGCTCATCCAGCCTTCTGATACGAGGTGCCAATCTGCATACATAATCTTGAGCCTTCCTTCCCTTGCTCGAGAGATCTTCTATTTTCTCCACATTCCATCTCTTAACCAAGAATTCCAAAATGTCAGCATAGTCCCTTGCTGTGTATACACCTAATCTCTGAGCAACAGCTGAAAAGTGCTCAAACAAATTATCATCCTGCCCATCATACATCAAATGTGCAGGCATGGAAACCTTTTTCCGCATCATATCTTCAAAAGCTAACATTGTGGTGTCAGGATCAATCTCAAACAGCTTTTCTACTATCTTGGTATATGCAGTCTCATGGCGCTTCTCGTCTGCAGCAATAGTTCCACATATTTGGGCCAATTTCAGATCGCCGCATCCTTTAGCAAATCTTGCAGTGTTACCATGTGATATGAATGTTGCTCTCTCCTGGAAAGAAGTGTATAAGAAGCCAAGATAAGGACTATTTTCTGTGCGGGGATCCTAAACAAGTAACAGGCTCAAGTCAGAAAATTCTCATTCAAGCACTAAAATATCCTGCAGAAAGCTCAAAACATATTATATGGTGAATCCAATAAAAAATGCTAGTCATACAGAGTGGAATCCCACAGCTTGTCGTCACCAATAATTAAAAAAGTGAGTATACACCAGTTTGCAAAATTCAGACACCGTATCGTCACTTACCATTCCAGACCCAACCAGATACTGTATGGTTTTTTCAATCTGTCTCATGTCCACTCGGCCACACAAGTAAAGATATTTATTAAGAAGATCGCCATGCCTATTCTCCTCAGCTGTCCACATACGTGTCCACGTTGCCCATGATGTGGGACTGGCACCAGTTTCATCTCTTACACCATCCAGGGTGTTAAGCATAGTCTGGTAAGTAGGCAACGCTTCCTCTGTAATCATATCTCCCACTAGACAAACTAGATAGTCATCTGGTAATTCAAGAGACCGCTCCCGCAATTCTTTGACTTCATCAATGAAGCCCTCAGAAGAAGGATCAGGCAAAAAATCTTGTGGCTGCCAAGACTTCTCAACAGACTTTAAGTGAATCAATATATTGTTTTCTGCCCAGTCCTCAAGCGAATTAAAGATCTCAACCTTCTCAGGTGGCATGGAATGAGTCACCTGTTCCTGAACTTCATGTGGTTGGAAATGGATTTTTGACTTTCCAACTTCCCTGAAAAATGAAATAAATGACATCAGAAATCACAAGTAATAATAACCAAAAGCGTACTTAGGGAATGAAATGGAGGAGTTCTGCTCTGCACGATAGCAAGTGAACTATGAAAAGATTAAAATAGTGATCACTGAGAGACAAAATATACCGATGATTACATGACCAAACATTATTAACTGGGGATCTGCAATTTGATTCATGGGCAAATAGAAGAAGCCTAAAGAAGTTTTAAGTTAGGGAAGATGGCTAAAATAACATTTTCATCTTTAAAAAACACAACACCATGTTCAGCTGAAAAATCTGTATCGAAGATTAGGTAAAATCCTACTCAGGCAGGAATTGGATCCCCAGCCGAGACGAAAGTCACCACAAAACAAGCATGTAAGCACAGACAATTTTTACTCTAAACATCAAAACCTGATCAAAGCATTCAAAACCCAGCTACCTGATGTTTTCTGTTGTATGTTTACTCTAGGGCTTATTATGTGTTTAGGCCAGGGCTTTGGGCTGTTTGTTTGTTAATGAGCATATATTCATCTTACTTTAATTATTATATATAATTAAAAACATCTTTACATATGATTATTATTATATATACATCTTTTATTTGTTATTATTATAAACTTCCTTTATTTTTCATTTTTTAATCCCAATTCAAATTCAATAATGTTTTCGCCATACTATCAGTACAGTAATATTTTCTAAACACTTTTTGGACTGTTATACCCTGTGTATGCTACAAGTAACGGTAATGGGCGTTTTTGGTAAACCGTCCCAGTTTTGACCTTAGTTAATAGAAAATGCATATAAACATAGTGGAAAGAAGCATTTTTATTTAATTAAAAAATAATAAGAAGAACCCACCCCTCCTTAAACCTAAGAAAATCCTCCATTACAGGAAACGTTTCTGAAAAACATTTTCGATGTTAAATGCAATTAAACTATCCGTAACTGGAAGTATGGAAAATAAAATCCTTCGGATTGAATATTGCGGGCTTGGGGTTTGAGAAATTTATGTACTTACTTGGCCTTGGGAGGCACCGTTGTGGTCATGGAAACCTTGTGCGATCTGCCCAGATTGGCCGGCCCAAGCTTGGCGCCATGGAAGAATGGGGTAGGCGCAAGGAGTCCCGCAGCCATTGAGGAACAACCATATTTGAGAGCTCCCATGCATTCTACAAGACAAACAGCAGACGCCATCTGTTCTCTTCTATTCTGCCAAACACAATCAGAAGAAGAGTTTCTCTTCAAAATATAGACAGAGAGATCAGCTGCCTCTTGGCTTTTCGCATGGTAAATAAAATCCAATCCTCTACGTCCTCCTCCATAACCTCATCTGCCCACAGTTTCTCCCCCAATGTTAGTCGTGCGCCAAATGTGAAATTACTCTATCTGCGGCCAACGAAGCAGCTCTAGCCTTTTTTTAAGGAAGAGTTTTAACGGTTGGTTAGTCTTATCACTGAGCTTGATAGGTGGCATCTTCGGTGCGCCAAATGTTATATTGTCGATAATGCAATACAGGGAGTCTGGTTTGTCTGGTTTATCTGTGGTATTTTTATATGACATGAGGAAAATCTAAGTCAGTTGCAATCAGTAGTCAGTAGTGGTTACCGTTACCATTGGCTGCTATCAGCTGTGGGGACAGTCAATATTGGTTGTTATCTGTTAATGTAAGTTGATTCATGTTACTTGGAATAATTTGTTAGTGGTCCATAAGGGGTAGAGTTTGTCTATATATTTTGGGTTGTTAACCTGTTTCTTTAAGATCTAGGAAAATGACTTATTGACTAAGCATAAAAGCGGAAGTGAATAAAAACGATATATTGTTTGAAGAAAGAAAAGTGTGCATGGTTCACAAACAAAAAACTGCATTACCAAATAAATAAATGTATATGAAAAAGAAAATTTGAAGTTGTAGAGTAAAAATAGAAATGAAAAAAAAGAAGTTTAATCACATGAAGAAGACATCATGACAAATGTTGATATCACCATAGTAAATGGTTTGAAAAAATTAGGAAGTAATGACTCAAATGATTTGATTTTAGGAAATGATTACATCAATAGCTTTCTAATAACTAAATAATTTTTTAGTGTAATTGATGCAAATGCAACTTTATAACAAATCACTACATGTGATGAAGTTTATATTTTGTTGCATGTGGTGAAGTCTATGTTTAATTGCATGACTATTGTTGAGGGAAAACCAAACCAATAATCCACTATTAAATATTTAAATAGACATAAGAAGCACAACAACCCTCTACTCAAGTACATAGTTGAACAAAACAGTACATATATGGCTATGGCTTGAGATAACATCTATGCATTTCATTCAAAAAATTTATAACATATGAAAAGGAAAATAAATAAACTCACCAAGAACCCTTTAAAAAGCCACTTACCTTTGATAAGAAAGAGAAGAAACAACAATAGGGCAAAAACCAGAAATATACCAATAATACAATCATTTCAATTAAATTTTGTAAAATTTGTTTTAATTTTGGATCTATCACAAACTAGAATTAAATAATACAATCCTTTTGATTAAATTATGTGAGCTCTGTTTTAATTTTGAATTTATTATGGATGAAAATTTGAAACCTTAAATTTTTACACTTTCAAAATATTATACCAAAAAATATAAAAAAAAAGTATTTGATAAATATCAAAATAGTATATTCCATAAATTCACACATTGACTACAATAAATCTAATCTTTTTTTTATCAAGGGTGAGAAATTGAAGTGTTAACTTAAATTTTTAAGCTTACAAAAAGTATACCAAAATAAATTAGTAGATAAATAAAAAATTAACATTCCATAAATTCAAGCATGGACTATAATACATTTATATTGATTTTATCATTTGAAGACACACATGATACATGGATTTCATCTCAACAAATTTTAACGGTTACCCATATTGCATTTAAGATCAAAGTGAAAGTTAACTTCAAAAGGAAAATTATTGAGGGTAGATTTTCAGTTCAAAGCATAAAACAAGTTTGATCACTACCTAAATTTAAAAATCATAAAAAAGGAGAGAGAGGAAATTGCCAAGTGATATGAGCTTAGCTGGCATTAGAGGTCCTTACAATGCAAATTTCGGATCCATAGACCATTGATTCTTCACATTTTCCATTTAAAAGTTAAATGTTGAATAGTTTTGCAAACTCTATTTCTACAAAAAAAAAAATACATTTTCCCACACTACCATGTGGGTTGCCCCTAAACATGTCCATAGACACATAACTATGATATACCCTTTTTACATAGAAATAAACCCATTATTTGTAGTTACCTTGTACTGAGTGGCATCTCAAGAAAATGAAATTTCTAGAGGGATTTTTCAGGTGAAAAAAAACCTATATATATATATATCCACTGGTGTTACAAAAAAAATGTCCTCATAAATCATGATGAGTTCCCTCTCGAGAAGATTTGATTACAAAAACGGGGATTGTCATATAGTAAGTCGCATCCCCCGTTGTTTACAAAATTTTTGTAAGCTGAGTTTCCTGGAAATATTCGACAGTAGGAACCACTGAAAAAAGCTATTCGGCAATACATACAAAAATTTGAGCTTAATTACCCTTTTCTACTTTGGATTGTTGCATGTTCGCCTTGAATTCTGGGAGGGGGTTCGTTCAGGGTGGGAACTTGGTTGATCGAGTTTGACTGAACGTTCCTTGAGTAACCTTGTTGATCTTTCGAGTTGCTTGGAGGAGGCTGTGATTCATCTTGCTGATCCAGCCTTTGCTGCAGTATCTTGATTTGCAAGCGGTTGGTTTCGATTTGACTTCACTAGGCATCACTTTCATCTTGAAGCTTGCCTATCAAAAAGAGGTGTTGGGATAAGGTCTCCATATCGAAGGCACGATTGGCGCTTGTCGCTCCCATTTTCACTCTTAGGCTGTTGCACACACCATAGTCAACCTCCCAGTCATCCTCAGGCCAACTTCTCGAGTCGTCCCGAGAAACAGTTACTTGCTGCATTTCGTTGTTTCTTGGTGAATGGCCAGACCTTGTCGACTCCTCAAGGTTCTGCATGGTTCCACGACGAGTATTCGGGTAGCGGGAGAGGCTGGCCTGTGAGCATGAAGGAACAACTTGCAAAGGCATAAGAGGTCAACTAAAGAGCCGAAAGACATGAAGACATGAAGCTGCGTGGAGAGCAAGGGGGTACATAAGTTTTGAGAATTACAACGGAAGGAATTCAGGGGGTCGTGAAGAAGCGCAAGCCACACCGGGCTCTAAGGATGGGGGGAGGGGAAGACATGAGAACCAGTGACTCAGAGTAAGAAGAGACCCAGGTTATTCATAGAAAAAGCTTGTTTTTGTCGTGAGGGTGGCGAGAGAGCTAGAATAAATAACATCTGGACCCGATAGGACAAACGAGCAGAAGGGATTTCCCACAGGAGCCACAAACTGGACAAGGACGGTTACATTAGTGTTGAAGGAGGGAATGACGTAAAATCCTGCTGGTTCGTGGGAGGATTCTTGCAAACTGTACCGTCCGACGCCATGGAAGGGAGAGTGGAGGTGAGGCTGAGGATAGGGGAGTTGTTGCATTGTGGGAGAGGAGAGTCTGGTACTGCACTTACACACAGATGAAGGAACGAGCCCAGATTTCCCATGCGAAGCAAGGATTTCACATTGTCCAAAATGATGGCCACCTCGTTCTCTCTGGATGAGTGGTCTACGCATGGCACATGCCACCTCGTGGGCCTACTTTTTCTCTTAGTCGCGTGGACGATTGCAAGCGTCCACCTTATGATGATGAGGTTTCTTTTCCGCTCACCTGGGGGACCCAATCTTGACTACGTGGATAAGCCCCCTTCCTTCTTATTTTGGGTGTGGTGACCATCCTTCCTACCCATGCACCCATGAGTTTTATTTGGACCCAGAGGGTAGCACCTTCTTTCGCCGACCTTCTTCCGATCCTAGGTGATCATTAGTAGAGGGGTGCTTGGGTTGAAACTCCGTCTATACTTAGGGTGCCTAGGTTTTCCCTTATTGCCGCATTGGCCATCTTGTCCACTTCACTATTATTGTCCCTTAGTATGTGGTTGAAGGTGGTTCTGATATCTCGGGAGGCCAGTTTGGTTCTGTCCATGATTTTCTTTAGGATTGGGTCTTTGGGGTTTGTTCCCTTTACCATCCAACTTATTATGGTTTTGGAATCCCCTAGGACTACAAGCTCTAGGATTCCCTTAGTCTGGGCCAGTTGTACACCTTTTAAGAGGGCGTAGGCCTCTTCTTTGTTGTTGGTTTATGTCCCAAGATTCCAATGGTAGCTTGAGGATTTTTTTCCTCCAAGATCAAAGAGTACCCCCCCACCTGCACCTGCCTCCCCTGGGTTTCCCTCTGAAGCTCCATCGAAACAAAGGGTATGGAATTTTTTCTTTTGGATCCAAAGGTCTATGTTGAGGATGTTGTGAAGCTGCCAAATTGATCTTTTTGCTACGTAGGTGTGCTTAGAAGTCCTGAGATTGAAGCTTGCCATCCAATCTTTTTCCCGGGTGGTCCACTTGGTTGAGTCCTCTATTTTTAGGGGTTTTGAGCATGGATGATTTTAGGGGCTAAATTTCGCTCATGGGCTAATTTTCCATGGTTTTTCCAAAAACGAGATTCTCTTTTTTAAAAATTGTTTGCCCAAATTCTATAAGGTAAAATTAATTTACCTTAAAAATCGCCAGAATTTTATAAAAACTATATAAAATACATAGAAATTTGAATATTTTTACAAAAATATCGCCAAACATTTATAGTTGACATATGAAGGATTAGTAAGATTCACAAATGTTTCTACATTTTAAAATAAATTTCCATCCTTAAAATCATCCCTGGTTTTGAGTTTATGGATTCTGAGAGCAACAACTTCACTTTTGCAGCTGCTGTTTGGGGAAGGGAGGCTTTTACTTGAAAATTTTTCATGTTTCTTGTTATCCAAATTTGCCAGCAGATGGACTTTGGCATCGCCCGCCAAATGCGCTTCAGATCTAGCTTGTCCTTGAAAGATCCTCGATAGTACTCATTCCAGTTTCCTAGGCTGGGATGGGGAGAAGAGGGTCATTTTATATTTCTAGTGAGATCCCCGAAGGCTAAGGTCCAACACTTTCTTGCAAAGGAGCATTCCCATAATAAATGGTTGATGCTCTCTTGACTATGTTGGCAAAGAGGGCAGGTGAAGGGGCCATGAAAGCCTCTTTTCATTAGGTTTTCCCCTGTCAGGATTTTATCGTGCACTAGAGTCCAGGTGAAGAAGTTGATTTTGGGAAGGGAGTCCCGATTCCAAACATTGTTCCATTTTGTTGAGGTTTGGTAGTCTCTCGTGAGATTAAGGATCTTGTTGTAACCCTCGTTGAATGAGTATCCTTTGTTCGCCCAACCCATGTTGTCTAGCAAGGTTTTTTGAATGGGTGCATCCCCTTTCAAAAGCAAGGTCAGGTGATGAGCCTGTGTTGTCAAATGTTGCGAGACATCCCCCAAGTTCTTGTATCTCTAGTTGCCTTTGTTGTTCCAGGCTGAGATGTCGTACAAGGTGCGCTTGCTTGTGCCTAGCATCCAACATTTTAGCTCCATGATATTTTCATCGTTGGGGTTGAAAGTCACCCCAAAGATTCGATCTTGCCAAATTCTAATTGTTTTTCCATTGCTCAGGATCCAGGAGAGGTGTTCTTTAAAAAAGGGGGCGACGCCCTTTATGAGTTTCCATATTTGAGAACCTATTTGTTGAGTTTGTGGATTGTCCATACTCCTTTTTCTTTTACCCAATCTGTACTTGTTAATGAGTGCATGTTTCCACCAGTCATTACCCCCTGAGACTATCCTCCACAAGAGTTTGGCTCCCATTGCAGAATTGGTGATTTCAAGGTCTCTAATTCCCAGACCACCACTTTTTTTGGGTTGAGTGATTGTTTTCCAGTTTACCAAGTGGAATTTTTTGTGATTGGATTTTCCCCCTTGCCACAGGAATTTATGGATGAGCTGGGCCATTTATTTAAGAATTCTCTTTGGGGCTAGAAGGGTAGAGAATTGGTATGGGGGGGCGGGGCGCGAGAGAACATATTTGATCAACACCACCGTACCTGCTGGATTGAGCCACCAAGAGCCCCATTTTTCCATCTTTTCCCTAGTTTTTTGGATGAACTGGTGCCAAAAATCTCTTGGGAGTGCTTTGATGCAAAGGGGGAGACCCAAATACTTGAAGGATTTCTAGTTTTGGGTAATGGAAAACCCCATGATTTGAGCTATTCCTACTCTGATGATTGACGAAACATTCCAAGTATAAATTTGACATTTTTCTTTGTTTAGGGCACCTCTCGAGACTACGAGGAAGGTATCCAGGACTTGGAGGATTCTTCTGGCCAGGGTTCTTAGGAGAATTGTGTCGTCTGCAAATTGGGAGTGGTTCAGTCTTTTTAATCCTTGAGAAATTTTTATTCCAGGAATGTTTCCATTTACGCTTTCCCAATCGAGATTTTTGTTTAGTGATTCATCCATGATCACATAAAGCAAGGGGGAAAGGGGAAAGCCCTATCTTAAACCCCTGGACGCCTTGAAGAAAGGACCTGTTCTGCCATTTATTAGGGGTACGATCCAAGGAGAGTCGATGCATGAGAAGATCAAATCCATGAAGTTTTGACTGAAACTGAATTTTCTCAAGACATTGAAGAGAAATTTATGTTCCACTTTGTCGAAGGCGTTGGTCATGTCGAGTTTTATATCCATGCCAGAGTCCCCCCGGGAGCTACTGACATGGATTGCCTCTTGGAAAAGAATGAATTTGTCCCAAATATGATGGCTAACTACAAAGCCTCCCTGGTTTGGAAGAATTAGCGAGCTGAGGAGAGGGTTAAGCTTGTTTGCAATTATTTTGGACAAAATTTTGTAGGAAATGTTGCACAGGGAGATGGGTTTGAAGTGATTAAGGGAGGAGGTTCCAAGTTCTTTTGGGAGAAGAGCCAGGAAAGAGGAGTTAGTTGCTCCTCCCAGGTTTTTAGCTTTGTGGGTGAAACACACCATTCTTAACAAGTCCTTCTTGATGTTGTGCCAATTTTTTTAATAGAAATGCAAGGTGAAGCCATCAGGACCCAGAGCTTTGTTGTCTTGGAATTGGTTCAAGGCTCTGAGGATTTCTTCTTCCTTGATGGGTCTGTCAAGGAGGAGGTTTTCAGCCTCAATAATATTTCAGGGGATATGTTGAAGAAAATCTTCGGAAAGGTGGTCCTCGTCTATGCTAGAGGTGGTGTATAGATTTTGGAAATGGGAGGAAGCGTGTTGCTTGATTTGGGGGATGTCCTTAAGGGTTTCCCCTTTAAGGGTTTTGAGTTCAAAAATTTGATTTGACCAGTTCCTGACTTTGGCTTGATTGTGGAAGAAGGTTGTATTTTGGTCTCTTGCTTTCAGCTAGAGACTCCTGGATTTAAGCCGCCAAGCATTTTCCTCTTCAGCTAGAGCTCAGAGGTATTCTTTGTGAAGTTTTTTCTCTTGGGTGAGGAGGTTCTGCTGAATCTCTATGATTTCCATTTCATCTTGAAGAGCCTCCAGTTGGAACTTTTTGTCTTTTGCTTTGCTTTGCTAATTATTTTTAGCCAAGTTCTTTAAGAGGTCCTTGACTAGTTTGAGCTTCTTCTCCCAGATGTAGTTTGGAGAACTTGTGATCCACTGGTTCCATATCTTGGATATGGATTGAATGAGCTCGGGTCTGTCCAGCCAGAGGGGATTTAGTTTGAAAGGAATAGGCCCCCAGTTCTGTTGAGCTTCGAAGGTGAGTCTTATGGGGCGATGATCTGAGCCCACTCAGGGAAGATTCGTTGAGCAAGGCTTGTCGGGGAGAGACAACAATGCACTGCTAATCAGAAATCTATCTAATCTTGAGGCTATGTGTCCAGGCCTTGCTCTCCTGTTATTCCAAGTGTAGATTCCCTTGTTCGAGGGGACATCATATGTATCTAGGTCCGAGATAAGGTCCTCTAGTATTTCCCAAAATCGATCTCTTACCACCGAGCCTCCTCTTTTTT
>ML797088.1:66162-89400 GCA_009831015.1 Picea engelmannii
GGCAAAGTCTATCATGGATTTCCAACATTCAATTTTTTCATTATAATTGTTTGGTATGTAAACATTGATGATGGAGTAGACCATACCTGAAACTTTATGGAGGAGAATTGCCATAAGCCAGAATTGGGTTTGCACTTGCGCTTGTAAGTCGAAATATTCCATCTTCCAGAGAATTCCAATTTCGCTTGAAGCCCCTCTGGAGCTCACTGCACGACCATCACAATTGTTCCAGATTTTTTGCAGATCTTTGAGAGTTTCCTGCTCCCTCATTTTTGTCTCCTAGAGCATGAGGATTGAAGGTTTTCCTACTTGGATCATTTTTTTGACTTCTTCTTTCTTGAGATTACTTCCTAATCCCCTACAATTCCAGGAGACGATTTTCATCATTTATCAGGGTGTTTGGGTGCCCCCCCTCTTGAGGGCTGTGACATTGTTCCTTTATGTTGGGCGGCCTTGTTCTTCCCAGATTTTCCATCCTTCTTTAGGGTTCCCTCCTCAATAGTTTTTTGAATCCTCGGTTCCTTTTCTCTATCTGTTGCCGATTCTCTTTTATTTATGTGTGATTTCCTTCCAGGTCTCTTGTTTTTTATAGTTTGAGTTAATTCCATATCAAATTCGCTTTCTGAGGAATCTTGTCCCACTTCTTTTGATATTTCTGAATTTTCCATATTTTGGGTGTGGAGCGATTTTGAGGATTCTCTACTTAGATCCATGACTTCTTTTTCTTTCTTTGGGCCTTTGTGTTTTCCTTCCTTCCTCTTCTTGTTCCTCTTCATTGTTTTCTTCCTGGGAAACCCCGACTTCTTCTAGATTTCCATCTTGGTGAAGCTCTGCATATCGATTGTGGCTTGATTCTCCTTTTTGTGGGGATGTAGGACTTTTTTCTTTTGGATCGGGATGTTTTTCCCTTTGATTTTGAGTCAGAATGGGTTGGGTTTTCCCATTTATTTTTTTCCTTTTTGGCTGTTTCCACTGATCTTGTTTAGGATCTTGGTCTTGCATGTCTTTGGCCTGGGGACATGATTTGGCAAAATGTCCATATTCGTGGCAGATTTTACATTTGAAGGGAATTTGTTCATAGTCTACCTGTTGGATGTAGGACCAACTATCCAAGTTCAGTTGTATTGCTTCAGGGAGACCTTTTTCCAGATCCACTTCTACACATAGTCTGGCTCAGGCCTGAAGGCCTTCCCGGGGCTCAACGCGATCAATGTACTTTCCTAGGGTGTTTCCTATGTTTCTTATTGTTTCATTGTTCCAATAGTGGAGGGGAAGGAAGGGCAGCCTCACCCATACTGGAACTACTGAGGGGATGTCATTCTCTGGGCTAAAGTCTGGAGTCCATTTGTTCAAGTACATTCCTCTGGCCCCCATGAAATAGGGACCACTACAGAAAATTAAATCTCTATCTTTTTTTTTTTCGAACAAAAAGGCGAAGAATCCCTTACCACAAAAGGTTGTTGATAGTTGTCCCTTGATCAACTTGCGCTAGTTTGATTCCAACCAGATGTGCATGGATTTTGGGGAAGGCCACAATCCTGTGAATTGACCTATTATTCATTGATCTGCAAGTCTGAGTGCTAGAGGTCGTGCTGAAGGCGCAAAAACTGCAACCTTAGGGATTTCGGCCACCTTTTTGACGAATCGGGAGGGTGAGGGCTTGGGAGATTTAGTGTAGGATGAGATGAGGGCCTGGAAGGCCTGCAGGTCTAGGGACGGGGATCCCGAGGGCAGATCCCCTCCCACAAAGGGAGCCATCAATATGCGCATGCAGGCGTTGAAAACCTAGCTCCATTTTTTTTGCAGAACGTCGTTTCTTCCTCTTACCATTGGTGCGTTGATTTTAAATATATAAAATATTATTACACATACATCATTAAATATATAAGAGTATTGTAATTAATTTTTAAATATTGACGATAATGATTAACTTCTACTAAAATTAGAATTGATTTATCAAACTTTAAAAAATTAGATAATTATATATTTTTAAATACTTAAATAAACTATTAATAAATATTACAATTATTTTTTTAAATGTTGATGATTAATATGTATTAAAATTGGTTTATAAAAAAAAATGCTTTAACAAATTTTACATTAATTTTTTTATTAGACAATAAAAATATTAAAAACAATAATATATAAACTATTTATTTATTACATAATAAAATTATTTTAAGATATTTTTTTGAATATAATTTTTATTTTTTTTAATTTCACAAACATAATTAATGAACTGATTTTATATTTCTCAATTATTTAATATACATTAATAAAAATAACCTTGTTAATATCTTAAAAAAAAATAAAAAAAAAAATCAATAAAATATCTTATATATCATATTATTAAAAAATATATATTTTGATCATTTTAAATTTGTAAAACATAACTAATTGATTAATTATTTCCCAACTATTGTCCTACATTGATAAGTAGGTATACTTGTGCATCATGTAAGATTTTGTGGCTGTCATATATGTTGTAGGCCTATTGAAGTATCTAACAAAGTTTTATCAATGTCAAATAATATGTTGAGGGATATCACGTCATTTTACAAGTTTACTTTTACAAATAGGTGACATTCTAGAATTCTATGAGATCGAATCTTAATTTTCTGACGACATTCTAGAGAACATGCAAACATACCAGAATTCTATGGGATTGGATCTTAATTTTTTGGGTGACATTCTAGAGACCAGATCTTATTTTCCCATTGCGTTCATAGTGCGAGACCGAAAAAAGGAAATGGGGAACGATGGATTGGCAATCGAAGTCAAACCCACTACCATGGAACAACTCCTTTTACCTGAATGATACTTCTGCATAGTGAACAATATTTTGTTCGTTCGGAGGAATCCAACAAGTGTTAGTCGAGACGTTAATGGGATAATTTTTTCTGTGTATGCTTTGGCACTGGACCAAGGCACCGGGCACATGATGACACATCTCTGTTTTCAACTGGCACTTTTGAAAATGACTTTAAAAAATCAATTTTTACACAAAATCACAGTGATTTTTGTTTGCTCTCAAGCCAATCCACTAGACATTACATTAACAATACTCTATTAAAATAGTTGTTTCCTTCTTTCAGAATCCATAGCATACTACTATTTTGAAAAACTAGTTCCATATATCCATATCTACTTCATAATTCCACACAGAAACAAAGATTTAACATTCTTTGGATCAAATCTCAGTCAGTGAGTTTAACGATGTTTTTTAACTTATACTTCCATCTATATGCTTCAACAAAGCTTACTCGATGAAAAATCGAGATCTCTATTCTCACAATTAAACTCCACTTACAATAAAGAAAGGTGACATAAGATTTCACATTCAAAACCACTGTAAATATATTTCAGATACAAATTCCTTACCAGTTCAAGCATATGCGGTCTCCAATAGCTTTAATTCATGGAAGCTTATGATATTGCAACAAAGTGGTGTAGACCCCCCTTCTCTCCAAGCGCTGCGTGACCTCCTAGTCTAGGATCTTTCGACTTCTCGAGCTGGACTAGCTCTACGATTCCCTGCTGGGACCTTTACAATACAAATTCACAGGTCCTTTAGCGAAACCTCACCCGCGCGAACTAACACCGGGCGTAAAGTTTCCTCCATGTGACCACCCGCTGTGACCACACACTTATCCGAAAAGGTGCGTCGCGATTTCGCATGTCGGGTATATGAGTCAACCCGACCATCCATCTTTCGAACTCCCGAAATCCTGGAATCTATCACCTCAGATCAACAATGTGAGACTTCCCGTGACTCAACAGTCCAAATCAATTCTTCGCAAATCGGGACTTCACGTTTCGTCTATTGAAAGGTTGCTTGTCTCCCTTCCTTAGATCCCTGAAATTGCGAATTCTTTGAACTCCACTTACATCAAATCAACGGTTCACAACCTTCCATGGTTTCAATGGCTACTACGATTTATCTTTTCGCAAGTTTTCACAGTGCCTACCTCCAACTCCCTGATTTATGAATCAACGAAACGTTGATCTGTTGCCACATGTTCTACCTCAACGAATGACCATGATCGTTTCACGATTTTGGATTTCACGAACTTCACTCTGAAGGATTTATCCCACTCAATCCTCCATATTTGTTCTTCCTTCGAACTTTCAATTTCTGCGCTCAACCTTTGAATGCTTCAACTCTTCAGAAGTTAGAAAATTTTCTAAGTGTTTCCTCTCGAGGCTTAAAACCACTACTCCTCTTGAGATTTTGGCAATATAAATTAAACCTCGTCCTTGGCGCACACTTGCACTCTGTGTCTTTCTTAAAAGACTTCCTGGTACCCTCTTGGTATACCCTGTGCTCAACTTCCCGAGCTTTCAAACTTTAAAATAGTTTGCTTCTACACGCACTCCTTGCGCTCAATATGCACACTTTGCATTCGAAAGTCCCCCGCTATCTCTTCTGAACTTCGAGTTGAAAAGACTCCCTTACACGCACTCCTTGCATAACTTACAGAAGATAAACACTTAGAGACTTATTTAATTATTCATTCTCCACGAACCTCATACATTCACAAAATACATAATAACAGTCAAACAGTATCAACACTCTACAATTGAATCAATTTTCTTTGTTCTATTTATTTCAAAGAAAAAACTTCATTATAGTCGCTATCTCCTACAGACATAGAAAACAGAATGAAAAACTTGTCTAAGGACCCAGAGCCTCCTCGCTCTTCTTCCTCCTATCTAAATCTTTATCACATTCTACCTTGGCAGTTACCTACCTAGCTTGATTACATGTAACCTAATGACTAATCAGGCAAATATCCTACACCTGTAATATATTACAGTCATGTAAAGGTTTTACAATTGTTCTATCCTTTCAAACGGTGGCCCGACTTCATAGGCAACTAAATTAAATTAACGAAAAAATAAAAAATATCTCCACACCGCTACCAAGTTGTTTAAGGTCGGTTTTGTCTCCTTTGATGCGTTGAGGTGTCGATTTCGCTTCCACCTCCGCTTCTTTTTGTTGTGATAGCGATGCTCCTGCATCATACTCCTCTGGACAAAATATTCATGGACTCCTGTCCATGAACTCTCACACTGTTTTTCCATGCTTCAAAATATCAGGTTCAGTTATCCAACTTGAATCTTCCACAGGGTGATCTTTCCACTTTACCAAATATTCAGGATGCATCTTTCTTCTGGTTTTCCTTCCAACTCTCTATTCTAATATTTTTTCCATATGAGGTTTTTCTACTGTGGGCATTTGTTCTTCCCATTGAATCTCTTCCTGATCATCCAATTCTCCTGCATCATCTCTGCTATAAGGATACAGGTCTACAACGTTGAATACCAGTGATATCCCAGCATTGTCTGATAACTCAATCTCATAAGAATTTGCTGCAAATTTTCTAAGGATCTTACATGGTCCTATCTTCTTCATCTTCAACTTATTATGTGTTCTTGGAAACCTTTCCTTTCTCAAATGAGCTAAAACTTCATCTCCCATTTCAAATTGAACTTCCCTTCTTTTCTAATCAACTCCATCCTTATACATCTGATTACTATCCTGTATCTGTTTCTTAATTTGATCATGAAGGATTTGCTTTTCTGTAGCAAAATCTTATGCTCCCGTGCTTCTGAATTCATCTTGTTTCAACTCTCTCAATTCTGAAATCCCTCTTGGTTATCTTCCATATACTATCTCAAATGGACTTTTTTCCGTGCTTCTATTAATGAAATTGTTAAATGAAAATTCTGCCAGTGCCAGAATATGATCCCACTGACGACCTTGTTCAATGAATAAACTCCTTAATAAATTTCCCAGACTCCTATTCACCACTTCAGTCTGTCTGTTTGTATGAGGGTGATGTGATGAACTAAAAGATAAATTAGTTCCCAGCCTCATCCATAGAGTCCTCCAAAAGTGTCCGACAAACTTAGTGCCCCTGTCTGAGACTATACTTCTGGGAAATCCATGTAATCTCACAACTTCTCTGAAAAACAAATTGGTTATGTGTGTAGTGTCATTTGTTTTCTGGCATGGTATAAAATGTGCCATCTTAGAAAATACATCTACCACAACAAATATGGAATCACTTCCCTTCTGGGTTTTAGGTAATCCCAATACAAAATCCATACCAATTGCATCCCAAGGCCTTTCTAGAATAGGCAATGACTGATACAAAGTAGTATTTTTCCTCTTTCCTTTTGCATGTTGACAAATCTTACATCGATCTACAAATTTTTTCACATCTGCCCTCATACCTGGCCAATAATACAAACTACTCAGCTGTGCAAATGTTTTTTCATGACCAAAATGTCCAGCTAAACCTCCACTATGTTTTTCTTTCAACAAATTATCTCTCATTGAGCATCTTGGTATGCACAATTGGCTTCTTTTAAACAACAATCCATCCTCGATCAAATATTCTTCCCATGATTTTCTATCCCTCAACAAAGTATTTTCATATGCTTCATAAGCCTCCTTAAAATCTGGATCTTCGTGATACATTTCCTTAAGGTGCTCAAATCCTAAGGTCTTCACTTGGAATTCCTGTACAACCAAATTCCTCCTGCTCAAAGCATCTGCAACTTTATTAGCACTTCCAGAAATATGTTTAATGACAAAAGTAAAATTATGCATGAATTCTACCCACCTAACATGCCTCCGATTCAACCTCTCTTGTCTAGTAATAAATTGCAAAGCTTGATTATCACTATACAATACAAAATCTTTTGGAATTAAATAATGTCTCCATTTCTTCAAAGTTTGAATTACTACATAAAAATCCTTGTCATATGTAGAATATTTCTCCTTAGCGTCATTCAAATTTTTACTAAAATAAACAATTGGCCTATTATATTGACTCGAAACTGCTCTAATGACTATTCCACTTGCATCACACCTCACCTGAAATGTTTTTCCAAAATCGGGTAAAACCAAAATTGGTTGTTTTGTTATCTTCTTTTTCAACACCTTGAATATTTTCTCAGCCTCGTCTGTCCAATTAAAAGATTTGTGTTTCTTCTTAACAGTAACCATCATGGGTGCACATATACCACTAAAATTTATGATAAACTTTCTATAAAAACTTGCTAACCCATGAAAACTTCTCACCTCAAATATGCTCCTTGGTGATGACCATTATTTGATTGCTCTCACCTTCTCTGGATTCATCTTCAATTCATTTGAAGAGATCACAAAACCCAAATATATGAGTTATGTCTTCATAAAAGAACTTTTCTTCAAGTTTATTAACAACTTTTCTTGCTTCAATCTCCTCATCACTAATGTCAAGTGATTTAAATGTTCTTCCTCTGTTTTGATGAAAACTAATATATCATCCAGATATACAATGAAAAATTTACCTATGAAGTCCTTCAGTACTTCATTCATCAACCTCATAAATGTTCTTGGAGCATTTATCAATCCATATGGCATGACTAACCACTCAAACAAACCTTCATTTGTCTTGAATGTTGTTTTCCATCCATCTCCCTCTCTCATTCTTATTTGATGATATCCACTCTTCAAGTCTATTTTTGAAAAATAGATTTCTCCACTCAAACAATCCATCAAATCATCCATCCCGGGTAAAGGAAATCTATACATCATGGTTATCTTGTTGATATCTCTGGAATCTGTACACATTCTGCATCCCCCATTCTTCTTTGGACTCAATACAGTTGGCACTGCACATGGGCTTAGAATTTCTCTGACTAATCTTTTATCCAACAACTCCTGAACTTGATGCTTAACTTCTTCATTCTCTTAAGGTGTCAGCCTATACACTGCTTTATTTGGTAAACTGGCTCTTGGAATCAAGTCAATATGGTGGCTAATACTCCTAATGGGTGGTAATGAGTGAGGCAACTCATCCACTACTATGTCAGCAAAATTCTCTAACAATTCTTAGATTTCTCTAGGTAAATCATTCATAGAAGTATTGGTAAGGATAACTCTTGGATTTCTTACTACAATAAATTGCATTTATTGATCTTTCTTAATATCCTTCAAGAGTTCCTTCCCACTCATGAGAAGTATTCTTGTGTTGGCTTCTTCCTTTTCTTTCTTCTCTTCTATTGGTAGTAACATGTGAGTTCTACCATTTTTCTCTAGAGTGTAAGTACTTTTTCTCCCGTCATGAATGACATTCCTATCAAATTGCCATGGTCTTCCCAACAAAATATGACAAACATCCATGGGAATTACATCACACATAATCTCATTTTTATAGCCTCTTATTTTAAATTCAACTTTGCATTGTTGACTTACCATTACTTGATGTCCTTTCTGCAACCATGAAACTTTATATGGGCTTGGGTGTGCAGTTGTCTCTAGCTCCAACTTCTCCATCATTTCTGTAGATACTAAATTATCAGCGCTCCCACTGTATATAATCATTTTGCAAACTTTTTCCTTTGTTTTACAATCAGTCCTGAACAACCTTGTTCGCTGAACCAGGTTTTCTATTTCTTTCTCTGGATTTAGAAGAACTTTCCTCATCATAAGGTTATGTCCTCCTTCTGTTGCCTCTACTTCCACATTATTTTGCGCTTTAGAAATGTGTGATTCTCCTCCTCTTTCTTTCTTCCTCTCGGGGCATTCCCAAGACATGTGTCCTGTCTTTCCACATGCATAAAATTTAACTCCACCTCCTCTATCTCTTCCTCTTCCTCGAGGAAAATAATTTATCCCACCAAACGGTCTTCTTCGGGAACTTCCTCATCTTTCAAAGTGACCATATGATTTCTCACTCTCATCCTTGGTTTTTAGAGCCTTATCATAGACAATTCCCTTACCTCTATTTGAGCCTCTACTTCTGTTTCGCTGACTCTGGTTTCTGGCTAACTTTTCTTCTTCCTTCAGTGCAATCTGATAAGCATCTTTCACTCTCCTCACATTCATCATGCTGATCTCATCCTGAATTTCATACCTTGAGCCATTTATATACGTGGAAAATTTTTCATCATCTTTCTCTCTTTGTCCAGTCCTAATATTTAGCCTATAGAATTCTTCTGTATACTCTTTCACTGTCATACCCCTCTGTCTTAGGTTCTACAACTTTCTGAATAGATTTATCTGGTAATCCTTAGGTATGAATTTAGCCTTCATTTTGGTTACCATCCTATCCCAATTATTTATCTTTTGTTTGCCTTTGATCCTTCTCTCTGCCTACAGTTCATCCCACCACAGGGCTGTTAGAATATAGAAGATTGTGCTCGTTTTACCATTGACGATACCCTCATCACCCAACCATAGGCCGAAGCCACCCTCCGAGAACCTTGACCTTGACAGAGAAGAGAATCCTGGTAGCAATCCAATAGCCAAGAGAGGCTAGTGCTCCAAGAAAGAATAGAAACCAAGCTGATAAGATAATCCCACCCAGAGGCTAGCACACACCTTCCCAGAAACTTGCGCACAAGCTGCTACTGTACCTGCGCAGATCCAATTCTCTCTACAATTGCTGAGATGTGTATAATGATAACTGATGCCCTGTATTTATAGTAGTCTGGGCAGTTTTACTGGGGCCGAATTCTCCTTCGGGGTACTAATAAATTCATTTTAAATATATTTTTGCAACCGACAACTTGTTTATGGTTTCCTTCATTTCTTTGCTTCCTTCCGGAATATTTTAATCTAGTCATAGGTCAAAATAGAGGTTCATACCTCCCGAAGCTACCATAATATTAACACTCCCTCCTAGCTAGGAAGGTATGGCCTTGAGCACAATAGACCATTCAACTGGTAGCAACACGAGCACCGTCGTTATTATCCAACTGGATAATCTCTTATGACAACTGGTACAACATCAATTGATAGAACACACCTGTGTTTTTTCAAGGTAGTATGCAACTAATAAAACCATGACACATAGTCACAAACAGTAGAATAAATCCACCATAGTAGTATATCTCTACTGTCTAGAGACAGGCAATCTCCATAACAATCATCTGATGCCAACCTGCATAGAAAATATTGTTAAAAATAAATTGAATCATATGGGCCAATCTTTCACTCACGTCTGTGAGATATGAAAGAATATCTTCCCTCAATATAGAACATCATCAATGGGCTATCTTCCCTATTCTTCTCAAACAAGGAAGAAGGATTGTTTCTGATTTCTGAGCCTGGACCATTCCTCACCCTGGGCCATTCTTCCTACACTAATCAAAGTGCACGCTCGATAGAATGTATAAACCCTAAGGAATGTCTGAGTCTGGACCATTCCCCACCCTGGGCCATTCCTCCTACACTAATCAAAGTGCACACTGGAGAGAATGTATAAACCCTAAGGAATGATTGTCTCTGATTGTTGAGCCTAGACCATTCCCCACCCTGGGCCATTCCTCCTACACTAATCAAAGTGCACCCTGGAGAGAATGTATAAACCCTAAGGAATGATTGTCTAGACCATTTCCTCCATTAACCACAAGAGGAAAAGACTGTCCTGTATCAACCTCCAAAATGGACCATTCCTCATGTTAACCACAATGAGAAATTGCTATTCGGCGAGGCAGGCTAGTCTTCTTGAGTAACCCTCAAGAAGAGAGACTTCCCTAGACCACTCCCCATGTTAACCACAATGGGAAGTCGTTGTCTATGATACATCAACAATCAGACTACCTCCCATGTTAACCACAATGGGAAGTCACTGTTTTTCAGAAAATCTCAATCCACTTTCCGAACAGGAAAGAATCTGTCTAATCTGGACTATTTTTCAATTACAAAGATAAATAATAATTTCAGTGTTCCCTCCTAATCTGGAGAGTCATTTAGTCACAAAATAAATGTTTTTCAATAATATGTTTCAGTTCTTTCTCCTAACTTGGAGAGTCTTCCCTTTCAACTAAGGGAGCTATTTCCACGATCCCCATCTTCTCTCGGAAATATGAAAACTTAATTCTGGATAGAGGTTTTGTCAGGATATCTGTTGTCTGCTCATCAGTGGGAATATACTCGAGATTTACCTCTCCTTCTTGGACTTTATCTCGAATAAAGTAGAATTTGATCTCAATGTGTTTTGACCTTTCATGAAACATTGGATGTTCTGATAATCTTATACAACTCTGATTATCACAATATATTATAGTTTATTCTGGAATCTAACCAAATAAATCAGAGATTAACTTCCTTAGCCATACTGCTTATGTGCATGCTTCACATGCTGCCATATACTCTGCTTCTGCTGTGTTGAGTGCGACAGACTTCTGTTTCCTGCTGCCCCAAGATATCATAGTGGAGCCCAAGCTAAAACACATACCTGAAGTGCTCTTTTTGTCTTTTGCACTTCCTGCCCAATCAAAGTTTGTGAATCCATGAAGTTTGATATCACTGGATGCTGTATATCTCAAGCCATAGTTTATTGGCCCACAAATATATCTTAGGACATGCTTTTCAGCTATCCATTGCTCTTGTCTAGGTTCCACCTGGAATTGACTTAATGTATTTATAGCAAAGCAAATATCTGGTCGAGTATTTACCAAATACAACAATGATCAAATTAGTTGTCGATATAGAGATGGATCTACTGGATTGGAATTTGGGACTTTCACTTTTCTTATATCTGCATTCATAGGAGTGTCCATGGACTTATAGTCCATCATTCCAAACTTTTGAAGGATCTTTATTGCGTACTTTCCTTGTCTAAGGAATACTTCACCACGCTTCTGCCATACTTCTAGTCCCAAGTAATAATGCATGAGACCTAGATATTTCATATCAAATTCAGAGGCTAATTCCTTCTTGCACTGGATAATGAGAGATTCTTCACCTGTTATGAATTGATCGTCAATATATAATAGTAGAATCACAGGTGCATTATCCACGACTTTGTAATAAAGGTTTGGATTTGCATGACTCTTGGAGAAACCAAGTCTTGTTAGATAGCTGTCCATTCTGGTGTACCAAGCCCTTAGAGCTTGCTTGAGTCCAGATAGAGATTTCTTCAATTTGCAAATGTGAGTGTCTCTAGAATGTACCTCGAATCCTTGAGGTTGTTCAATATACACTTCTTCTTCAATAGCTCCATTGAGGAAGGTTGTCTTTACATCCATCTGATGTAGATTCCATCCCATGGAAGCGACAAGAGATATGATAGCTTTGATGGAGGTATACCTAGCCATTGGAGCAAAGGTTTTGTCATAATCTTCTCCCTCCTTATGGGAGAACCCTCTGGCCACAAATCTTGCCTTGTATTTATCCACGCTTCTGTCTGCTGCATGTTTGATCTTGTATACCCATTTTGAGGTTACCACTGATTTTTCTTTAGGTCTATGTACAATTTATCATACTTCATTTTTCATAATGGATTGATGTTCTTCTGCCATAGCTTCTTTCCATTGTCCCTTTTGGACTGCTTCTTCAAATGTGGTAGGTTCTTCATCTAGAAGCTTCGTCATGTATGCTGCATAACTTGAAATTTTTTTTGGTCTTTTACTCTTCCTTGATGTTCCTTCTGGAACCTTGATTCTTTCTGCATCTTGTAATGTAGCTTCAAGCTAAGTTGGTCGTTTCTTGGTCTTTGGTATGATATATGAATCAATGTTCTCACATGGCTCCATAGGATGATTAGGTTGATCCTTTTCGTTATTTTCGTTTTCTGTGTTTTCTTCATTAGGTTCTTCAAGTTCTTCTTCTTCTATAATTTCTTCGATGGATTTCCTGAAGGCCATCCTTTCATTGAACGTTACGTCTCTGCTAACTTCTATCTTGTGTTGTTCTAGAATATATATTCTATAGGCTTTGGATGAATCACTATATCCCACGAATATCCCCTTCTTTCCTGAGGGTTCTAGTTTATTCCTTTTGTCTTTGGGAATATGAGAGTAAACTGAACATCCAAATATCCTTAGATTTTCCACGTTAGGATTCTTACCTGAGAAGGCTTCTTCTGGTGTCATGTCCTTGAATATACGATGAGGGCTTCTGTTCTGTACATATATTGCTGTCATTGCTGCTTCTCCCCATAGAAACATGGATAGACCTTGATCGTTCAATAAGGCTTTTACCGTTTCTTCGATAGATCTGTTCTTTCTTTCTGCTACACCGTTTTGTTGAGGATTATGAGGAACAATCATCTCCCTCCTAATCCCTGCTGATTTGCAGAATGCAATGAACTCCTTCAAGGTGTATTCTCCTCCATTATCTGTTCTTAATGTCTTGATCTTCTTATTCGTGAGGTTTTCTATTTCTGCCTTGAATTCTTCGAACTTGCTGAGTACTTCGTTTTTTGATTTCAGTAGGTATAGCCACGTCTTTCTTGAATAGTCATCTATGAAGATTACATAGTAAAGAGATCCTCCTAGAGATTTGAATGGCATTGGACTGCAAACATCTGAGTGTATTAGATCTAGGATCTCCTTAGATCTGTTGTTGTTTCTTGGGAAGGGTTTCTTGATATTCTTCCTAAGGGCACATCCCTTGCAGATTCCTTCATGTGTAGATTTCAATTCTGGAATTCCTTCAACCATTTTTCTGAGAAAAGGTAATGCTTGATAATTGATATGAGCGTACCTTTTATGCCAAAGCTCATTAGGGTTGACTTCGTCATGTACTCAAGCTTCTTCATTTTGTTCTAGTAGTCCATATAGATTTCCTTCATGACTTCCAATAACCCTAACATCCTCTATGCTAGAATTCTTATGCCATGATAACACATTTCCATCCATGAAGGCTATTCTGTTTCCTTTGACTTCTAGACATGATATTGATATAAGATTCTTTTCTAAACCAGGTACATCTAAAACATTACTTAAGTGAACATGATTACCTGATTCCAACTTGACGGAGGCTTGTCCAAATCCTTCGATGGGGTAAGTGATTTTGTCTCCAAGCTCTACTTTGTATGATGTCTTTGTCTCATTTAGATTTGAGAGTCTAGCTTGATCTCCCATCATGTTCTTGGAAGCTCCACTATCGATTATCCACATGTCATCTTCAATCATCCTAGTAAGTGTTGAGTAGTGTAAAAGACTGATTGTTTCACACATGTCTTCAGTTGACTGGTAACTGGTCATGCCTTGATCCAAAACTTCAACTTCATCATTTCTATTTTCTGAGAGAGCCAAGAGGTGAGATGAGTTAGGGCACATCTGAATATCTTCTTCTTGAGAGAGATGCTCCATCACAAGGTGCCATATCAGATATTTAGGGTTTCTGCAACTTCTTCTGCTAGTAACCCTAGCTGTAGTGTTTTGGAAGATGCTCCTGCTATTAACCCTAGAGACAACTCCTTAGTGAGCTCAATATCCTAGTGGATATGTTTCTTTCCAACATTTTAGGCTGAATGAAGGAGGCGTGGGCCCATAACCTGTTAGAATATAGAATATTGTGCTCGTTTTACCATTGACGATACCCTTGTCACCCAACCATAGGCCGAAGCCACCCTCCGAGCACCTTGACCTTGAAATAGAAGAGAATCCTGGTACCAATCCAATAGCCAAGAGAGGCTAATGCACTAAGCAATAATAGAAACCAAGTTGATCAGATAATCCCACCCAGAGGCTAGTGCACACCTTCCTAGAAAATTGTGCACAAGATTCTACTGCACTTGCGCAGATCCAGTTCTCTCTACAAATGCTGAGATGTGTATAATGAGAACTTGCACCCTATATTTATAGTAGTCTGGGCAGTTTTACTGGGGCCGAATTCTCCTTTTGGGTACTAATAAATTCATTTCAAATATATTTTTGCAGCCAACAAATTGTCTAGGGTTTCCTTCATTTCTTTTCTTCCTTCCAGAATATTCTAATCTCGTCATAGGTCACAATAGAGGTTCATACCTCCCGAAGCTACCATAATATTAACAAGTGCTGCATGTCCTTTTAATCTGGTGACAACATGTCTCACCTTCCTTCCTTCCTTCATCGACATCTTCATAGTCAAAATACTTATCCATGGAAATTATCCAGTCCAATACCTCTTCGGCATCCAAATTACCTTCATACATTGGGACGTCCATATTTTCTCTAGCCCCCAACTTCACAACAAATTTCAAGAAGCACTCTTCACTCACATTTTCCCCTGCAACTTCTTCAACTTCTATTTCTTCGCTTTCTACATCACTGACATCTTCATCGACATGTGTACTTCTTTGAATTACTTCCATCTCTTCCAACCTTGCGCGAAGCTCTCTCATTTCTCTTCTTACAACACGGTTTGCTATAGGTGGTCCTGTGCATACCCTCGTCGGCATCACTTCAGCTATTCCTAACACACTAGATACAACTTTGAGCTTTTTCAGGCTTTGATACCACTTGGTGCAGACCCCCCTTCTCTCCAAGGGTTGCGCGACCTCCTGGTCTAGGATATTTCGACTTCTCGAGATGGAATGGCTCTGTGATTATCTGCTAGAATCTTTACAATACAAATTCATGAGTCCTTTAGAGAAACCTCACTCACACAAGCTAACACTGGGCGTAAAGTTTCCTCCACGTGACCATCCGCTGTGACCACATGCCTATCCAAAAAGGCACATTGTGATTTCTCATGTCGTGCATATGAGTCAACCCGACTCTCCGTCTTTCGAACTCCTTAACTCCTAAAATCTATCACCTCTGATCAACGATCTGATACTTCTCGTGACTCAACGGTCTAGATCAATTCTTCGCAAATCAGGACTTCACATTTTGACTATTGAAAGGTTGCTCGTCTCCCTTCCTTCGATACCCGAAATTGTGAATTCTTTGAAGTCTTCTTACGTTGAATCAATAGTTCACAACCTTCCATGGTTTCAATGGCTATTATTTAATCGCAATTTTTCTTTTCGTGAGTTTTCATAGCACCTACCTCCAACTCCCAGATTTATGAATCAACGAAACATTGATCTGTCGCCACGTGCTCTACCTCAATGAACGACCATGATCGTTTCATGATTTTGGATTTCAAAAACATCACTCTGAAGGATTTCTCCCGCTCAATCCTCCATACTTGTTCTTCCTTCGAAATTTCAATTTTTGTTCTCCACTTTTAAATGGTTCAACTCTTTAGAACTTTGAAAAATTTCTAAGTGTTTCCTCTTGAGGCTTAAAACCACTACTCCTCCTGAGCTTTTGGCAATTGAAATTAAACCTCGTCCCTGGCACACACTTGCACTCTGTGTTTTTCTTAAAAGACTTACTGGTACCCTGCTGGTATACCCTGTGCTCAACTTCCTGATATTTCAAAATTTAAAATAGTTTGTTTCTACGCGCACTCCTTGCGCTTAATATGCACACTTTGCATTCGAAAGTCCCCTGCTATCTCTTTTGAAATTTGAGTCGAAAAGACTCCCTCACACACACTCTTTGCGCTCAGTATGCATTCCTTGCATAACTTATAGAAGAGAAATACTTAGAGACTTATTAAATTATTCATTCTCCATGAACCTCATACATTCACAAAATACATAATAACAGTCAAACAATATCAACACTGTACAATTCAATCAATTTTCTCTATTCTATTTATTTCAAAGAAAAAACATCATTACAGTCGCTATCTCCTACAGACATGGAAAACACAATGAAAAACTTGTCTAAGGACCAAAAGCCTCCTCTCTCTTCTTCCTCCTATCTAAATCTTTACCACATTCTACCTTGGTGGTTACCCACCTAGCTTGATTACATGTAACCTAATGACTAATTAGGCAATTATCCTACACCTGTAATATATTACAGTCGTGTAAAGGATTTGCAATTGTTCCTTCTTTTCAAATGGTGGCCTGACTTCATAGACAACTAAATTAAATTAACGAAAAAATAAAAAAGATCTCCACACCGCTACCAAGTTGTTTAAGGTCGGTTTTGGATCCTTCGATGCATTGAGGTGTCGACTATGCTTCCACCTCCACTTCCTTTTGATGTGATAGCGATGCTCCTGCATCACAAAGCCAAGAATTTATGTACGCTACAAGCTTCCAATGATGTAGGTACATGAAAACCCTCATGGTTATTTGAAGCCAAACAGGGGAAAATAAGGCATCATTTATACGGGACCTCGACTGCCTCAATCATGATGGCTGAACTGCCTCATCCACTGCCTCTCAGTGCCCAAAAAACATCACCGACATTTGAAATTTGTTGATACGTTGAGAGCCAAACGCACATGGAATTTGTTTAATTTATTGTGGACAAAAACACATGTCACTTATTAATATGCTGCGGACATACGAAGAAATACCTCAAGGGAAACTCCCCCTTAAAAAATGCCTTCGGCGTAAATATCAATATAGCTAGAAAACTTTATATTACATACATAATAATTTTGTTAGACAAATTTTATTGTGTTTTTAGTTTCATGTTGGAGGTTTTCAGATTAAACTTTTCTAATGGCTACCTATGCTATATACTTTTTTTGATGTCTCTACTAGGTTATGCATCTCAATCATTATTAATAGATTTACATTAGTTACCATTTCAAGAAAGTGTTTAAATTTGACTCAACCTTTTTCTTGGATATATATATATATATATATATATATATATATATAAGAACCCACCACATATAAGATTGAAACAAAATCTCAACATATAATGCAATATATTAGATAAATAATAGATAATAACTACAGGTTTAAGAGGCCCAACCACATATAACATTGAAAAGACATCTCAACATTTAAATAGATCACTTCAATACATTAAGTAGATAATAACTACATATAAATAGATCACCTCAATACATTAAGTAGATAATAGCTACATATGATTACTCTCCATTGAAATTAAGTTTGTTATATGCAACTATAAATTTAATTAATTAGTTTGATTTATCAAGTGTTTTTAGGAAATTTTTGTGGGAAAATTATTGGGCATGGTTTCCAATGTAAAATTTTTGTTTTTGATTATGAGAACTAACTTGGTAAAAACATTGAGTGAGGCATACAAGAGAGGTAGGTAGGGACATTGAGTGAGGCATGTAAGAGAGGTAGCCAACCCGGTGGCTAAACCTTGATACCACCTATGTGAAGTTCCAAACACTCAACCACTCGAGCTAACCCACAAAACTAGTTTGATATATCAAATTGTTTTATGATAAAATCATTTGAAAACAAAATTTTCAAATTCACTTCATTAACTTAAAAAAAACTCATTGCTACATAGTACATGCATTTAGTTGTAATTGCTAATAACTAGCACAACTGACTCGCGGTTGGAGAACGTCGAAAGGTATCGGCCACTGAAACGCCACCGTGCTAGTTGAAATGACACCCAACTTCCACTGCGTCCAGCTACGACTGCCATAGCTACCACTGCGTCCAACTACAAACGCTTAATCTCAAGGAACGTGGAAATGCAAAGTTTTATACATATTAATTTTTCTTAATTAGTTAACCTGTCAATCAATGGTTAGAGAAGTAATTTCTTAATCATATTAAGTAAATGTGAAAAAGTAAACAAGGTAACGGAAGTATTCAGAAATGCAAGGAAGTTATGAGCATTAAATTTCATCCATTGATTAGAGAGTACGACTAAGAATATGCCAACATCTTCAATTGTTAGCCATAAGATTAGAATTTTAGATTAAAAGGTGATTAATTGTGCCCATTGTCAATAAGTGTACGCCTTTTGACGTAATTAACATTACAATGCATTTAATTGTAATTGTTAATAATTAACATTACAAATGGTTCTCATACCACAAATACATGCATGTGGAAGGAACACCTATTGCAAACTTTGACGCATTCTATAAACTATTTATTTAGAAATATTGGATTAGGGTATTTGTGCCATCTATGACATCATTCAACATTATATGATCTGTCTTATAACAATAAAAAAATGAAGCAATAAAAAACATAATCAAACGGTAATGCCCTTTGTTTTTTTTATTATTTTCAGTAAGGAAAAAACTTATATTAGTAAATATAAATATTATTTTACAAAAACTATCTTTTGTAACAGAACTTTCAATTCCTTTTTTACAAGACTATAGAGATGTAAGGTCTGAACATAATACATTTTACTCCAGAAATGCAGAAAAATTTTAGGTACATACTTTGAAATATATAACCTCTATTTTTACATATCTAGTTACATTACAAAAAACCAGTTTCATCACCCTTGCAACAAAGAACTTTTAATTGATAGCTAATATTTGAAAAATTTCTGAACATTCTTCTGTACCCAATGTAACATATATTCCATCCTCTTCCAATAACAAAGATTCTTTAGAGAGCTGGTCAACTTCCTTATTATAAACTCTATATATATGTTGAGCTTTGAGCTGTTGAAATTTCCTGCTCAACACTCAAATTTTTGCCATCCAAGGCTGAAGAGAGACCACCTATAGATTGTTTTCATTATCAAACCAATCAATAATAATTTTTGAGTCACCCACCACTTGTAACCTTGTTACCTTTCTATAGCAAGCAAAAAATAAGATACACCACAAGGCTAGGAGTTCACCCCTAGTATTAGTTCCTCTACCATAGTTCATCTTAAGTTTGAAAGTTCCCTTAGTTGGACATTTCAATATGGCTTTGGCCCCACATTTAGCACCATTGTCTTGCGAGGCACCATCAAAAAACCCTACTGACAGATCCCAATCAAGTAAAGGAGGCCTATCAACCCTACTAAGCTTAGTAGATTTTGAAATTTTTATTTCCCCCAAGTCCTATAAAACACTATTACAAACTCTGACCAGACTCGGAGGATGATCTTAAAAAATAACCAGATTCATGTGCTTCCATACTTCCTAGCAAATATAACAAGGGATTTCTTTCCAATTTAACTCCTTCCTGATCCAATTTTGTAAGCATTCAACAATCTTTCCTCCTTCCCAAGTATTCATTAGTTTTAAATCCTTTACAATTGTAAACCAAATGTCTTTGGTAAAACTACACTCCACAAAAAGATGATACATTGTTTCCTCATTGTTCCCACACAATACACATCTACTAGGCCCAAAGATGCCTCTTTTGACCAAATTCTCCCAAGTAAGAATTCTTTGTTCAAGCATTAACCAAATAAAAAGTTTGACTTTTAGAGGGAGCTGCCAATTCCAGAGTTCATTATACTAGTAATTTCGTTCTTCCTCCACATTCTCCATCATTTGGACTTCATAAGCTTGTTTTGCATTCACCTGTCTACCTTTCGTATCCCAAGACCACAATAAGGTATCTTTATCATTATTTAATTCAAACTGCGAGCCTACAAGACCATTAACAAAAAAATTCCATTCCTCTTTTTGTTATCCAACCAGCCCTAAAATCTCAGCCCGTTTCCAACTTGTATGACCTGTTTTCTCTAGATCAATTGTCCCATCTTGCGCAAGGAATTCTATGCCTTGTTCCTTCAGTGCAGAAATGAGATTCCTTGATAGTTTATAGTAAGTGTGAGACCCAACCATTGGATCAACTCCAATTCTGATATCCCTCCCATTTCTGGGTTTCCACACCAGCCAATCATATATAATAGTTATTGAAGAGGTGAGTGCTCTCCAAATATTTGAAATAATAGTCCAATTTTTCCTTCCTTCCCTGAGCCACTCAGTAACAATTTTTTTCTTAAGATATTTTTTAGGTATCACCTCATGCCATAGACCAGGCACCATAAGACACCTCCACAAAATTTTATTCGCCAAGGATTTTCGAAAGGAAAAAATATTTTTAATACCCCACCCACCCTCCTTTTTTGGTTTTGCAATCTTTTTCCAACTGATGAAATGCATCCCTTCTTTTAGTTTTTTACCAGTCCAAAAGAAACTAAACATCCTCCTTCTAATATTGTTTAGTATACCTTTTGGTATCTTAGCTAGAGAAATCCAATACATAGGTATGCTTTCGAGAACGACTTTAACATGTGTGACCCTCCCCCCTAAAGTAAGCACCTTTGACTCTAGTTTGAAATTCTTTTTTTTAAATTTTTTCTCCAGCCAGATCTAGTTAGCCCTAGTATAGCAATTTGGTTTTAAAAAACACCAAAGATACTTAAAACCAACATCTATTGGTTTTACTTCAAAGGGAAATAACTCCTTCAACAGAGCAAGATCCTCGACTTCCCATCCTACTTCTAGGAATGCTGACTTATGAGGGCTGAAAGCCATCCCTGTCGCTTGGCATAATAGTTATGGAACCTCCTTGAAAACTTCCCATTCATTAATGTTTCCACTTCCAAAAAGAATTACATCATCCACAAGCATCAAATGGGTAATTCTTAACCCTCTTTCCACAAAGACTCCTTCTATTTTATTTTCCCTAACTTGCTCCTGTATGGCTCTGCTTAACTGTTCTACAACAATAATAAAAAGTAAAGGAGATAAGGGGCACCCTTGCCTTAATCCCCTTGTACTCTTAAAGAAACTGGTGGGCCTACCATTGATCAACACAACAAAATTTGCAGAAGTCACACACCCCAAAATCCAATCTGTAGCTTCTAAAATCATTCCCACCTATAGTGAAAATAGTCTTAGAAATCCCCAATCCACTCTATCATAATCCTTTATCAAATCCAGTTTAAGGACCAAAGATTTGATATTTTTACCTTGATACTATGTAAATCTTCATGTACTACACCAATGGCAGTAGTAATTTGTCTTCTCTCAAGAAATCCTAATTGTTTCTTAGAAATACCAAAAGACAGACATGATTTTATTCTAGTAGTAATAATTTTAGTTATGATCTTATACACCAAGTTACATAAAGAAATTGGTCTATAAACCCCAAACGAATATAGTTTATCACTCTTAGGTATAAGAGAAAGGAAGGTAACATTCAAATCTCTAGTTACCCTACCTTTCCTCCTGGTCTCTTCAACCATCTCCAAAATATCATTTCCCACAAGATAAAAAAAAGCCAGAAAAAATTCTACAGTCCAACCATCCGACCGAAGAATTTTTGAAGCAATGAAACATTTTAGTGTTGACAGTATTTATGCTAATGTTACTGGGTCAACCACTCCGTGCCTTTCTTCCTCTGAGAACATTCTAGGATAATTCCTTAAAACTTCTAGTTGATCAGAAATAGAAAAGGTTCTCCTATGCCTTGAATATATTTTGGAAATATCCAACTGCTTCCTTTTGTAGGCCTTGATTACAAGTGATCATAGTTCCATCTTCCTTGGTAATATCCCAAATGGTATTGATCTTCTTTCTTGAGTTTTCATAGGCATGAAATATGACACAGACCCCCAACCCTCAGGTTGGAGTCCGCACAAGATCTTTCAATTTCACCCCCTTGGAGTCTGACTGGCTCTTTAATTTCCCCTTCGGGAAATTTATTCACACACCCAACTAAGTGTATGTCACAGGTCCTTCTGAGTTATGCTCACGTGATCTTTGCACTGGCATGAACTCCACAATCAACACCCAACTGACATTGGGACTTTCCCCTTTTCCTTTCAGGATACCGGATTTCATGAGTTCGTGAATCCTGTTGTCGAGCGCCTTACCTCTTCGACCTCCGAAACCCAAAATACCAAACACTAGACCCTTCTCGCCACTGACTTCGGCTTTCCACTCTTCGCAATTTTGGGAGTTGCGATGATGTGCAACTCTGTCTCCTGACTCCCGGAGTCCCGAAATCCGAAGTAGCGAAATCCCAAAAGTCCACTCTAATGTTGGATTATTGAGAGGGGGGGTGAATCAGTAATAGTGTAATTATAATTTTTTTTCTTCAAATGTTATATCAATGTAGAAGTATTATCCAATAATGAGCAGTAAGAAATAAACAATCACACATATACACAGTACACCAGTGTTTTACATGGAAACCCAAATTGGGAGAAAACCAAGGAATGCTTTTTCTTATATGTCTTGAAGAATTACATTCATTGGAAGCACCAACTTCCTTTGTTTTCCAGCTGCAACTAGAAAGAGGCTCCAACCCCCTAGTTTCTCAGGCTACAACCTGAGGGAAGCTCCAACTCCCCAATTCTCTGGCTACAACCGGAAGGAGGCTACAACCCCCAATGTTCTCCGGTTACAACCGGAAGGTGGCTACAACCACCTGTCCTTGCCCCATCCTGCCACCCTGAAGTGGAAGTAGAATGATGGAACCACTGTCAAACTATCACTGTGAGATATACCATTGTAAATCTGTACCAATAAATCTGAACCATGCATCAACCATGCATCAACCTGTACCTCAACCTGTAAACAACCTGTACCATAAACAAGTGCACACAACCATGTACTAAGTATGTACCAATCATGTGTCAACTACTCATCAACTATGACTCATCAATATGTACCAACATCATCAACTATACAACTCATGTATGTGCACCAACTCATCAACTACTTGTCTCAACCATGTACTCAACATGTACCACAACCAA
>ML797088.1:98813-148176 GCA_009831015.1 Picea engelmannii
TCCACAAAGCGTCTTCCCATGAGGGATTTCACCATAAGGGGACCACTTTGGAGTTCATCCATATTTACTTCTTATCAACCATGAAAAAAAAATAATGAGTCATATTTACATCAAACAATATTGGGTCCATTACCCAAACCTTTTTTCTACGGGGCTTTATTCAAGGGTTGACATCAATGACAACCAACCTGAATCAACATCTAGGTCCTGTCGCACTTCACGACTTCAGAATTTTTCCTTTACTGCTCCCCGTTCCTTGTCATTAGTATTTCTATTATGCCGAACCCCGAAATATCGAAATGCTAGTATCCCACTTCCAAGGAGATCAATGGTTGTGGATATCTCCTTGATCAGATGACTGGCATGATTTCGCGTACCGAGAGTTCGTGATGCTTGATCTTGAACTCTTTACCTCCTATACCTTCCGGACCCCGAATTACCGAAATGCCGAAATGGTTTTCTTCCCTGGGATTTTGAGAACTGGGAGTTCGAAACTTTTGATTCCAAATCACTGTCTCCTCGAGATCTCGGATCTCGAAATGCCGAAATGTCGAAACGCTCTTCCAAAGGTATTTCACATTTCACGATTTTGGAGCTTCTTATGTAGAGAACTCTACTCCTTGTCAACAGGAATGTCGAAATGTCGATTCCCAAAATTCTTACAAATATCCTGCTGCGACTTATGATTTTGGGCTTTCCTCCCCCCCGTGTCCCGATCACTCGTCCTCAGGACCTCCGAAACCTCGAATTCTGAAGTTCTGAAATTTTGACCTCATCACTCTTCGCCTTTATACACGAAACTCTTTTCACGTTTCGGGGATTTGATCAACCAAAGGTTTCATCCACACTTTAGACTTATGACCCCTAAAATTTCGAAATGATCTCGACAGTCCAATGATTGAAACCAACGGTCCACGTTAAATCCTACCTTTTGAAGGTGGATCTGTCCAACGATTAACTTACCCTGCAACTTTCTTGGATCCTACGGTCCTCACTATTTCGGGAATTCTCCTCGGAGAATTCTAACTTTTCAGTTTCCTCCTCAAGAACCTCTGGCTCAAAATCGACTCTGTGATCCTTCTCTGGGGCATGACTTCTGCACAATGAATTGAGCTTCATGTTTTCTCTTGAATGATTCAAAGGCCCTAACCCTTCTAAGCTTTCTTCGCAAACTCAGGTCTTCATGGAGACTCCTGCACGCACTCCTTATGGCAATCCTTCAAATACTTCAGCGTACTTGAACTCATGACTCTGTGCACTTTCTCTGCAACAACAATCCTTCAATATCTCAACCTTAGTTGATAAGTTCTAAGGTCTCGATCAGCCTGCGCACACCTTGCACAACTTCTGTTCTTGTCTTGCACTTCTGTTGAAATGAGAACAACGGTATCCCTCCTGAGCTTTCAGAGATAAACTCTGAACCTTCGTCAACTCACTCCTTGCAGACATTTCACTGCACTTCTTGTAGGAAATCTCTCACTCAGGAAGAGAAACAATTTAAACTCATTCTCTCTTTCTCTCAGACTTCAAACACTTAACATGAAATCATACATACATAGCATAAAAAAAAATGCATGACAAAGAGAATAATCCAACCATAAGAAGATCAATTAGCATGTATACACAGAAAGCATCATAACACCATGAATCTGAATCAAAGCTTCATATATTAATTCAGAAGTTCTGTACATGGATTCTTCTCTACAACTCTCTAGTACAACTCTCCTCTCCTCTATGCTAATGTGCTTAATTGATCTAATTCTGATTGATACAATGATACAAAGATGAGGGTGTCTATAGTCACTTTCCCTCCTGTTCCTAAAACTGTCTAATCTGGAATTTAAATCTACCTACTTTCATTAATTGGGCATAAATGCCTTTTACATCGATAGATGAGAGAATATTTCTCAAGATCTGTTTACAATAACTTATTCATAAATGCGCGTATGCCTTCCTTAACTCTTTCATTAATATTCCTTCCTTAGTCTTTCAAAATATTTCAAAACATTTTTAACATGTGCAAAAATGTGTTGCACTCATCCCAGCTGTCTTTCGCCTCCGCACTCACTTGCTACTGGCGATGCTCCTGCATCATACTCCCTCGCTTGAAAATTTTCATGGACTCCTGTTCATGAGTTCTTGCATGGGTTGTCCATGCTTATAAATTTATGCTTCATTCTCCCAACTGGCATCTTCAACTAGATGTCCATTCCATTTGACCAAGTATTCAAAATACTCTTTTCTCCTGGTCCTCTTGCTGATTCTCTTGTTAAGTATACTTTCCATCTGTGGATTTTCATCTATAGGCATTTGTTTAGTCCACTAAACCTCTGTCTGTTCACTATCTGCTCTTGCTTCTTTAGCTCTGTAAGGGTACAAATCTGAGATGTTTAATATCGGTGAAATTCTGATCCCATTGGGTAATTCGATCTCATATGCATTTGCCCCAAATTTATTTACGATCTTGTATGGTCCAATCTTCTTCATTTTCAGTTTGTTATATGCTCCCCTTGGGAACCTTTCTTTCCTCAGATGTGAAAGAATTAGATCACCAAATTCAAATTGAAGTTCTTTCCTGTGTTAATCTGCTCTGCATTTATACTCTTGACTTGAATTTCGCAAATGTTCCCTCACTTGGCTGTGAAGTTCCTTCAATGCTTCTGCAAAATCCTTTGCACTAGCACTTCTAGTTTCATTATGTTCTGAATCCTTCAATTATGAAAATCCCCTTGGCTGCATTCCATACATAATTTGGAATGGACTCTGCCTTGTTCTTCTGTTGAGTGAATCATTGTAAGCAAATTCCGCCTGTGGCAGAATGTGATCCCATTGATTGTGGTATTCAGTCACTAAGCTCCTTAGAAAATCTCCCAAGCTCATGTTCACAACTTCTATTTTCCCATCCATCTGAGGATGATAAGCTAAGCTAAATGAAAAATTTGTCCCTATATTCTTCCATAAAGTCCTCCAGAAATGTCCCACAAACTTGGTGTCTCGATCTGAAACTATACTTCTTGGTAAGCCGTGAAGTCTGACAAATTCCTTGAAAAACAGGTTTGCAATATGAGTTGCGTCGTTGGTTTTCTGACATGGTATAAAATGTGCCATCTTTGAAAATTTGTCTACCACCACAAAGATTGAATCAAATCCTCTTTGCGTTCTTGGCAGCCCCAATATAAAATCCATGCTCATTGCATCCCACAGCCTCTCAGGGATGGGTAATGGCTGGTATAACCCTGTGTTCTACCTTTTTCCCTTTGTGTGCTGACAAATTCTACATCTGTCCACAAATTTCGTAAAATTTCTCCTCATTCGTAGCCAAAAATATGATCCATTCAGTTTTGAGAACGTCTTATCATGACCGAAGTGTCTGACCAATACTCCACTGTGTTTTTCTTTTAGCAGATTCTCCCTCATGGAGCATTTTGGAATACATAACTGATTTCCCCTGAATAATAATCCATCCTAGATCATATATTCGGTCCACTGGCTTCTGTCCCTGAGAATTGGATTCTCAGATGCTTCATACCTCTTTAAAATATGGATTGTCTTTGTACATTTCTTTGAGATTATCAAAACCCAAAGTTTTGACTCTAAATTCCTACATAAGCAAACATTTCCTGCTCAAAGCATCAACAAATTTGTTAGCAGTTCCATAAATATGTTTAATTACAAAAGTAAAATTCTGCATGTATTCAACCCATTTAACATGTCTTTGGTTCAACTTCTCCTGTTGCATCACGAATTGTAAAGAATGATTATCGCTGTACAAAACAAACTCTTTAGAAACCAAATAATGCCTCCATTTCTTCAGTGCTTGTATGACTACATAAAATTCCTTGTCATATGTGGATTACTTAACCTTCTCTTCATTTAGTTTCTCACTGAAGTATGCGATCGGTCTGTCATCTTGGCTTAAGACTGCTCCAATTGCAAATCCACTAGCGTCACACTTGACCTGAAATGTCTTACTGAAATTTGGCAACACCAGAATTGGTTGTTCAGTAATCTTTTTCTTCAACAAGTTGAAACTTTTTTCTTCTTCCTTTGTCCAATGAAAATATTTTTGTCTTTTCTTCACCGTGTCCATCATTGGTGCACTAATCCTACTAAAATTTCATATGAATTTCCTATAGAAACTAGCTAATCCATGGAAGCTTCGAACCTCAAATACACTTTCCGGCGATGGCCAATTCTTAATCGCCTCCACCTTATCCGAATCCATTTTCAGCTCATCTACAGAGATAACAAAACCCAAATAAATGAGTTCGGTCCTCATAAATGTTGATTTCTTCATATTTATCAACAACTTCATCTCCTCATCACTATAGCTAACTGCTTCAAGTGTTTTGTTTATGTCTTGCTGAAAATTAATATATCGTTAAGATATACGATGGCGAACTTCTCGATAAACTCTTTCAGGACTTCATTCATCAATCTCATGAAAGTATTGGGCGCATTTGTTAAGCCAAATGACATACCAAGCCATTCATACAACCCCTCATTCGTCTCGAAGGCTGTCTTCCATTCATCACCTTCTCTTATACGAATTTGATGATATTCGCTTTTCAAATCAATCTTTGAAAACAAATTTGCTCCACTCAAGCAATCCATCAAATCATCCATCCTTGGTAATGGAAATATGATGGTAATATTATTGATTTCCCTCGAGTTTGTACACATTCTCCAGCCTCCATCTTTCTTTGGGATGAGCACTGTTGGAACAATGCATGGACTCAAGCTCTCTCTAATCAATCCTTTGTCCATTAAATCCTGGACTTGTCTTTTGACTTCTTCATTTTTCTGTGGTGTTAACCTGTACACTACTTTGTTTGGTAAACTAGCTCCAGGTATAAGATCAATGTGATGACTTATACTTCTGATAGGTGGCAACGAATGAGGTAGTTCATCCACTACTATATCAACAAACTCTTCCAACAACTTTTGGATTTCCTCTGGTAAATTATTCACTCTTGTACTGGTTAAAACAATTCTAGGCTTCCCGACCACAATGAATTGTGTATCTTCCTTCTTCTTAACCTCCTTAAGAAGTTCCTTCCCACTCATGAGAAGTACAATGTTGCTCACTTCTAGTTTCACTTCTTTATCCTTAATCGACAACAACATGTGAGTTCTCCCATTCTTCTCCAGGGTGTATGTGTTCTGTCTCCCATCATGAATCACATTTCTATCATATTTCCATGGTCTACCCAGAAATAGATGACAAACATCCATCGGAATGAAATCACATAAAATTTCATCTTTATATCCTCCTATTTTAAATTCAACTAAACACTGTTTAGTGACATTTACCTGATGTCCTTTTTGTAGCCACGAAACTCTGTATGGGCTTGGATGTTCAATAGTCTCCAGCTCCAGCTTTTCCACCATCTCTGTAGAAACAAGATTGTCTATGCTACCACTATCCACGATGACTTTGCATACCCTATCTTTGGTCTTGCAAGCAGTGTGAAAAAGTCTGTTCCTTTGGGCTGGGTTCTTTGCCTCCTTCTCTGGCATTAAGAGAACTTTTCTCATCATCAGTGATCTTCTACCCTTAGCATCTTCCACCTCAACATTCCATCCTTGTGCTTCAACAATGTGAGTTTCACCACCCTCTTTCTTTCTGTCTGGACATTCATAGGATTTGTGTCCAATTTTCCCATAGGTAAAGAATTTTATTTCTCCACCTCTGTCTCTTCCTCTTCCTCTGGTTCGAGGAAAAGTATTTATATCAACCTACTATCCTCTCTGTGAGATTCCACCTCTCTCAATTTGAGTTTGAGGTTTCTTCCACTCTTCTTTAGGTTTCTGATTCCTGTCTTGGGTAATTTTTTTTCCTCTGGATTGACTTCTGCCTCAGCCTCTTTGACCTTGCTTTCGGCTTAGCTTCTCTTTAGATTTCAGAGCCATCTAATAAGAATCCTCCACATTTCAAGGGCTCATCATGCTCATCTCATCCTGAATGTCATATCGTAGACCATTCATGTACCTCACAACCTTTTCATCATCACTTTCCCGATGACCTGCTCTGATGTTGATCTTGTAGAATTCTTCAGTGTACTCTTTCACTATTATCAACTTCTATCTCAAGTTCTGCATCCTATGAAACAGAGTGATTTGATAATCCTTGGGTATGAATTTGGATTTCATCTTCGCAACCATTCTATCCTAACTTTTGATTTTCTGCTTGCCTTTGTAGCGTCTGTTAGCCTGCAGTTCATCCCACCATAATGATGCACGCCCTTTAAGTCTAGTAACAACATGTTTAACCTTTTTGTCTTCATCGACATCCTCATAGTCAAAATATTTATCCTGAGCTCTAATCCAGTCTAGAAGCTCTTCAACGTCCAGGTTCCCCTCATACATGGGAATCTCCATTTTTTCCCTGGCACCTATCCTTGCAACAACCCTGAATAGGTGATCATCTCCTGCATCTTTGACTGCGAATTATTCTCCTTCGTTTCAAGCTTCATTTTCACTTTCAGCCTCGCTGATATCCCCAGGATTGACTGTGCGCCTCTGCGTTGTCTCCATGGCATCAAGCCTAGCACATAGTTCACGCATTTCCCTTTCCACTGCTGGATTAGGCATTGGTTTGTCTCTTCTTCTCGGTGGTATGGCTGCAAATATTTTCTCTTTTCTCTGCTACAGAAAGAAAAGAACTCTTACTTTCTCTGATACCACACTGACATAGACCCCCAACCCTCAGGTCAGAGTCCACACAGGATCTTTCAATTTTGGCCCCTTAGAGTCTGACTGGCTCTTCAATTTCCCCTTTGGGAAATTTATTCACACACCCAACTGAGTGTATGTCATAGGTCCTTCTGAGTTATGCTCACATGATCTTTTCACTGGCATGAACTCCACGATCAACACTCAACTAACATTGGGACTTTCCCCTTTTCCTTTCGGGATACCGGATTTCACGAGTTCGCGAATCCTGTTGTCAAGCACCTTACCACTTTGACCTCCAAAACCCGAAATACCAAACACTAGAACCTTCTCACCAATGACTTCATCTTTCCGCTCTTCGCGATTTCGGGAGTTGCGATGATGTGCAACTCTGTCTCTTGACTCCCGGAGTCCCGAAATCTGAAGTATCGAAATCCTGAAAGTCCACTCTAAGTCCTGTCGCACTTCACGACTTCAGAATTTTCCCTTTACTACTCCCCATTCCTTTTCATTAGTATTTCCAGTATGTCGAACCCCAAAATACTGAAATGATGGTATCCCACTTCCAAGGAGATCAACGGTTGTGGATATCTCCTTGATCTGACGGCTGGTGCGATTTCGCGTACTGAGAGTTCGTGATGATTGATCTCAAACTCTTGACCTCCTATACCTTCCAGACCCCAAATTACCGAAATGCCGAAATGGTTTTCTTCCCTAGGATTTCGCGAATTGGGAGTTCGAAACTCTCGATTCCAAATCACTATCTCCTCGAGATCCCAGATCTCAAAATGTTGGAATGTCGAAACGCTCCTCCAAAGGTATTTTGCGTTTCACGATTTCATAGCTTCTTATGTGGAGCAATCTCCTCCTTGTCAACAGGAATGCCAAAATGTCGATTCCCAAAATTCTTACAAATATCCTGCTGTGTCTCGTGATTTCGGGCTTTGCTCCCCCCTGTGTCCCGATCACTCATCCTCAGGACCTCCTAAACCCTGAATTCCAAAGTTTCTATATTCCGACCTCGTCACTCTTCACCTTTATACATGAAACTCTTTTCATGTTTCGGGGATTTTATCAACCAAAAGTTTCGTCCACACTTCGGACTTATGACCCCCGAAATGACGAAATGATCTCGACGGTCCAATGATTGAAATCAATGGTCCACATTAAATCCTTCCTTTTGAAGGTGGATCTATCCAACGCTTAACTTCCCCTGCAAATTTCTTGGATCCTACAGTCCTCGCTATTTCTGGAGTTCTCCTCGGAGAATTTCGACCGTTCAGTTTCGTCCTCAAGAACCTCTAGCTCAAAATCGACTCTGCGATCCTTCTCTGGGGTGTGACTTCTGCACAATGACTTGAGCTTCCTGTTTTTTCTTAAATGATTCAAAGGCCCTAACCCTTCTGAGCTTTCTTCACAAACTCAGGTCTTCAAGGAGACTCCTTCACACACTCCTTGCGACAATCCTTCAAATAATTCAACGTACTTGAACTCACGACTCTGTGCACTTTCTCTGCAACGACAGTCCTTCAATCTCTCAACCTTAGTTGATAAGTTCTAAGGTCTCGACCAGCCTATGCACACCTTGCACAACTTCTGTTCTTGTCTTACACTTCTACTGAAATGAGAACAATGGTATCCCTCCTTAGCTTTCAGAGATAAACTCTGAACCTTCGTCAATGCACTCCTTGCAGACGTTTCACTGCACTTCTTGCAAGAACTCTCTCACTCAGGAAGAGAAAAAATTTAAACTCATTCTCTCTCTCTCTCAGACTTCAAACAATTAACATGAAATCATACATACATAGCATAACAACAAATGCATGATAGAGAGAATAAAACAACCATAAGTAGATCAATTAGCATGTATACACAGAAAGCATCATAACACCATGAATCTGAATCAAAGCTTCATATATTAATTAAGAACTTTTGTACATGGGTTCTTCTCTACAACTCTCTACTACAACTCTCCTCTTCTCTATGCTAATGTGCTTAATTGATCTAATTCTGATTGATACAATGATACAAAGATGAGGGCGTCTATAGTTTCTTTCCCTCATGTTCCTAAAATTGTCTAATCTAGAATTTAAATCTACCTACTTTCATTAACTGGGCATAAATGCCTTTTACATCGACAGATGAGAGAAGATTGCTCAAGATCTGTTTACAATCACTTATTCATAAATGCGCGTATGCCTTCCTTAACTATTTCATTAATATTCCTTCCTTAGTCTTTCAAAATATTTCAAAACATTTTCAACATGTGCAAAAATGTGTTGTGTTCATCCCAGCTATCTTCCGCCTCCGCGCTCGCTTACTGTTGGTGATGCTCCTGCATCAAAAGAAATTAGTATTCATGTCTCCTGAAGCCAACCAGTTTATCCTACTCGTTTTCCTCCAAGTTTCCTCATCCTGTCTTAGTAGAACCATTTTCCTCTTTTATTTTTCTAGTACCCACACTTTGTCTTCCTCCTTCTCAAAACCCCCTGGAAATTAAGTGTACATTGTATCTAATTCAATTTCAATCTTTACCAACTCTTCCTTTGCTTCAATTTTTTTCTTTCATTCCCAGTTTATCACTATAGACTTAAGTAACTTTAGCATTTTAACTAATGAATCCATAGGATTTAAAATCTCATTTCCCAATAGTCCATTCCAATTTTCTCTCACTAAATTTACAAACTTTGGTTCCTCAATCCAAACAGAGTTAAATTTAAAAGGGTAGCATACCTTTCCTTTATCTTGTTCCAAATGGAGGATCATAGACATATGATCAAAAATATTTGAATTACTTACCCAAGTTCTATATCTGACCCTTGACAGCGCTATATCCTCTGAAATAAAAAATTAGTCCAATCTCTTAGAAATGTAGTCCTAGCCTCCTTTGCCATTTCTTCAGGTAGGGAGTAGTTTTAAAGGATCAACATACACCAACCCCTCAACTTGTACCAATTGGCTAAAATAAAGTTGTAAGGGATCAGCTCTAGCATGGGCTCCCCACATTTCTTTGTTTGAGGTAGTAAAGTTTAGTTCGCCCCCCAGAATAATATTTTGTTCATTGAGAAGCCCATCCCTTTTAATAACATCCCAAAATACCTCTCTGTCATAATAAGGTCCATAGAAATTTATCAAGTTTAGTCTTTTATTTAAATCTTTATCTACTCCATCCAACAATATCCTTACAGGGGTCAAAAAGTAGGAAATTCATCTTTTCTTGGATTCCAGGCAGTTAAAAGTCCACCTGAGAACCCTGAAGAATCCACTCCACAGAAATACCAAGAAGGAAGTAACTTGACAAAAATTTCTCTTGCTTTTTCTTCATAGACCATAGTTTCTTGGATAAATAAGACATTCGGTTTTGTTGACTCTAGAAACCTTTTGAGGGCTAGAAACTTCGAAGTTCCCCCCACTCCCCTAACATTTAGATTTGCAACAATTAGTTTTTAACCCTCGCCATGGATATTTGACCTCTAAGCGCCCCAGGTCCATCAATCATCGTTAAACTGGTAGTAGAAAAATTCCCCTTCTCTTTCCCTAGCTTCCTCGCACTTATGGTTTTAAGCGTGGAAAAATCTTTCTCTAGACTTCCATGAACCACTCATTTCAATAGTGCAACTTCTCTCACCGAAATGTGAGCAGACTCACGCCTTCCAATATCACCCTTCCCATACTTTTATAAAGTCTTTGGTACAGGTTCCCCCCCATCATAAATCGCCAGAGGAGACCGGGTACAAATATCTCTATAGGTAGGTATAAAATTAATTAACGATTCATCTATCTCAGAGAGTACAATCGGGGATTTCAAACAATTATCACTCTGGGTTTCTGTAGAACCTACACCAACTCCACTAAGAAAATAATCCTGTATACATAAATGAGAAATCTCAACCCTCCCCTCCAAACCCTCATGAGGCTTTTCTACAGGGTTTTCCAAAGAAATAGTAGTGTAGTCCTGTTGGCAGCCAATTCACATTTTTTCATTCTCTTATAAGCTGCCTACACCAATGTTTTGCAAACATTATTTTTTCGTCACAATTCTCAAATAAATGACACTTTTATTCTTTGCGCCATTTGCACACTTACCTTAGTTTTTGTTTTCACGACTGTAAGCGTGAAAACTTGGTCTCTCGAAGTCGCATTAAAATCATTATTGAATTGTCGTTATCATTCTTGTCGATATGCCCATTGCGTTTACATTTTACTTATCATTATGCAGTTGGCAAAACTTTTTGATCTGTACTCATTGGACATTCTTTGATTGATTATGTAATTTCGTTTCATGAGTAATTGAGGTTGTGATGCATTGATAATTGGATTTATATGTTCTTCGATTTGATCTACTTGACCATTGGTTTCATAAAAATACATAGGTGTTATGGTTAAACCCTTGATATATATCATTTAATATGACACCTAGTTCATCAAAACGCATTGGCGCATTGGTCCAACACTTGGTATTGTTTTTGATTTGTATGTTTGGTTATGAAACTATCGCATAACGTTTGATTGCGCACATGGTTTATCCACTTACCAAAGGTTTCGAATGATTGATTGAAATGGCATAGCTAAAACACATGTGCATTGTGATTTGTATAGTTGAAAGCGCCGACGGTTGTACCACTGGTAATGACTATTCTGCATGGCTAGAAAATAGCTCCACCACCTCCGCACGATGTCATTAATGTTGCTCCTATCCCTGTTGCACCTCTGTTAGCTCGGGTAAGCCTTCGAGCGTTTTTTCCTGTGTATGCTGCATTCAAACCCTGGCTTGTTCACCGTGTGCTCTTCCTTATGGCACTAGTGGTGCGAATTGAGCCGAATCTTAGCCAAGCCTTGCTATTGTTCGATAATGCCCGGAAAGACTTAGAGGATAGTGGTTGGATCAAGTTCGTGCAGAGGTTTGAGGGTTTTAATATATTTGTTGCACAACAGTTCGCCCTGAATTTTGATGGCTGTAGAGCCAAAGTAGGCGACATTTAGCTTGAGATGAATGAGGAGTTCATTAGCTCTGCAACCGGGTTATTAGCCACGGGCCAGCGATGGTTCAAAAACTCTAAAGTTGAGGAGGTGCCATGGCCACTACTATTCGTCTCACGAAAGGTCACATCCTGTGACAGAGGTATGCCCATTTCCTTGCTTAAACCAAGATGGCATGATCTTTTGATGGTGGTTAAACAATTCATGACCTGTGAGGGTCGATATGGACTGGTTTTTCTTTATCACCTTCGACTGTTAATGAATTTTATGGGGTATCCATTGAATATGCCATTTTATTTCCAGCGAAGTCTTTATAAAATGGCCAAGAGGTTTAAAAGAGAAAAGGTCGATAGTATCTTGTTCCACCATGGCCTAATCAGACTCATCGTTGTTCATCACTTAAATATTCATGGTGATAGTTGGCAAGATTTTATATCTCAGAATGGTTTTGCTGATGCAGAGCCCGTCCAAATTGACAAGCCTGTGGTGAGTGAAACCAAGGTCAGGCAACCCGTGCCCTTCCATGTCTTACTTCCCTCTCCTAAACCCTCGGTCGAACCTGATATTGACTTACCTGATGTTATAACTGAGAAGGCTGAGGCTATAAAAAATCCTGTGAGAAAAAAGGTCAAGGGAAACCCTATTGTTGATGGAAAAGGTAAAAAGAATGCTCGACTTATATCGAGACTGGCTAGGAATAAGCCTAAACCTAGTGCTAAGAAGAAGCCCATAGTTCTCAGGGAGGATTCTGACTCTGAAATCGAACATTTCCTATCTAGTGAGTACCCTTACTCCCAGAATTTGTGCTCTGAGCCAGCCTATGACTTCGTTTCTAATCTACCCCCTTGCCTAAAGAACAATCCTAGATACCCTGGGATCAAGCTACCTAACGAAACCCTTGGCAATTTAACCAAACCCTCACCTGCATTCTTGAAGCTTGGACAATCATCATGTGATCAATGTGATGTGTGGTTAGAACGATACTATATAGACGTTCCCTTACTTCAATCGAAAATCAAAGCGTTGGAAAACCAAGTTACAGTATTGACAAGCCAAAGGGACAAGCTTCAAGAAAATGATAGGAAGTAGAAAACCACTGGTTCCATCGTTTTTAGGAATGTCAAATCGGCTACAGCCATCGTCAATTCCAAAATGTCATGATCAAGTTGTCTGCTCGTCATCCAGGTATGAATTTATGTATCAATTTCGTTTTGTGAACTGCTAGGATTAATATAATGCTGTGAGTTTGGTTTTCAAATAGCTCTGTCTATTGTTCGAAATGACTTTGTTATAGCCATATTGAAAACGGTTATGTTGTCCATCCTGTACATTTCTTTTGTTTGCTAAAATTAAATGAGGTTATGATTTGGTTAAATGATTTGGTCATGCCCAGTTTAGCAATGGTTTGGTTTTCATTGGTTTTGATTCGTTTGTCTATTGTTGTGATTTAATGTCATCAATGGTGTTTACTTGGATTTTGTTTGACCTGTACAGAGGATTTTCATGCTAAAATTGGAGCATGACCATGTTTTGATTTGGCATGATTTCGTTATGGTTGAATTATATCGACTCTGATTTAGTTTGTATACTGTGATTTTGGAATGACTTCGTGAGTTTGAATCGATGTGATGTAATATTCTAAATCAGGAATACAACTTTGATCGACTCTGATTTGGAAAGAATGACTCTGTTTTGTATGGAAACGATATTCTCATTTAAGCCTGCGCAAAAGATATCTATGCCCGAATCATGGAACAGTTTTGATTTACAACGATTATGTTAAACTCCAACTGTTCGATTTACTCTTGTCTTGATTGGACTGCTGTGTATCTTCAGTTAGTACGATTGATTTTATGAGTTGGATTCGTATAAAAAATAGACTTGATACTGCTCTGTTTGATTTTAATGTTCAAAACGAGTTGGTTAAACCCAGATCGACATATGTTATCTCTGTCAAATTCAGTGAATAGTTCGTTTTGAAATAAATTCTAGTAATATTTTCATTGAATATCAATTGATTGTGTCTGCCCCAATTAGCAATAACAAAGGATTGGACAGCTCTTACACACCCTGTTATCAACTGATTGATCTTGTTATGATTTCATTTACACACCAGTTTTGATTTGATTCGCTAATAACATGGATCGTTGGCTTATGTCAATACAGTTACATCAATTTGAAAATGATCTTGTTGTTTTCGTATGGATTCGATCGTGTTTCCTGTTAATAAGGAAGCATAAATGATTGCCTATGATTTGTTTAACTGTATCGATTTCAATTTGATATGAAACAATTTCATTACTATTCGATACGATTTTGTATACCTGAATTGGCAACAAATTGAACAGGGCGTACTCATCTCTGATATCATTGGGTTGAATACGATTAGTGTGTTCAATTTACATACAAGTTTTGACTTGAATGAGGCTTTTTAGCAATAAAATATCTTTTGATAGTTTGAATGTATTTTCAAAGATTTTAATTGATTTTAATGTTGATTCTGTGTCTGATTTAGACTAGCTACAGAATCGCAGGATTTTGTAGCTAGTCTATAGAATTAGATTTTTTTACCATTTTTATTATCAAAATATCGTCCTAATTTGTCCATTTCTAACTCCTTTCAGGTACATCTGAATTGCATTGGGCATGCTGGACAGTCTAGGGGATCTTGGTGTGATTTAGTTTTTATTTTAGGTTCCTAGTTTAATCAGACTTGGGATATTTCCCAGATTTTCTGTAAACAGTTTTCATAACTTCCACAGGGATGTTTTACCCTGTGGAAGGTCTTTAAATACTTATTATTTTTGTAATAAGGGGCATCCTCACTTGTGGGAGAACTAGGATATGGATTTCTAATACAAACTGAGACGAGAGTTGATGTTATTGCTACAACTTTCGCTTTCAGTATATCAATCTTTTGTTTCAAGTTTATGCATGTCATTTGCAGTTGCTTAGTGACTACTTTATCTATCATAATCTAATGCAGAATGATATGATTTAATTAATGTGTTATCCATATCTGATTTCTTTCATTACTTAAAGATACAAAAATTACTTTGTTTCAGTTAATGAATCACATATTTCTCTTCTTCATTAATTGAATCATTTAATGTAGATCTTTGCATACAGGTTTATCTAACTGTGAAGATTTATAAATCATAAGATTGTTGTAATTTTTATGTCTTGTTTGTCCTGTAATCATATTTGAAGAGAACTACAGCTTATTGTTTACGAGAGGCTCCTGGATAATTCGGTGCGGGTTTCATCCCTCTGATCAACTAAGAGAATCATTACACACAGGACGAACTTGGAGCGTTCCTTCAGGTCAGTTTGTTTTTCAGTATTTTACAGGTAGTTTGTTAGTATAATTTAAGTACTTTAGTTAGATATATGTGTAGTTTAGATTTGTAGTTAAAGTTAGTATATTAGTTGTTTAGTTTGGTTAGTTCCTTGTTTTATTTCTTTTTCATAAAATTATAAAATCAACAAAAAATATATCTCCCTGTCTTAGGACAGAATACAAATGAGTTTTTTCAGGTTTTCATTCAAATTTGTAAATTGTTAATATTGTACATTTTGTGAATAAGATGTATTTCTGTTAGTAGTTAGATATTTGATTTCTTAGAGTTAGTATAGTATTAGATAGTAGATTGTATATATATATAGAATAGTTAGATTAGTTTATTAGTTTGTTTTATTTCTTTTTAGTTAGATTAGTTTAGTTTGTTTTAATAGTTATTAGTTAGATTAATTAGTTTAGAGTAGTTTTGTTTTGTTTGTTTTCTTAGGACCTTAGATCGACTAATGGAGCCGCTAAACCTGTCAGGGTGGTTCATCCAAAATGGCTTGGGTTATTAGAAAACCCTAGACCTGTTCCACTCTTCCAGTTGACGGACGGTCGATTTCGCCCGTCAACAAATGGCGCTAGAAGGAGGGCCTGAGATTAATTAATGGCACGAGGCAGTCGTAAGACTCCTCCACCACCTAATCGCTCACCTATATTAACTAGAAGTCACTCAAATGATAATATTCCCCTTCAAACAACAACCACTTCAACTGACGATCCACGGATCACAGTTGAGACAGCAACCCCTAATCCTACAGGTGGTGACATACAAGAGATTGTCCGTCAATCTCTCATAAAAACACATAGTGACTTAGCTCATTTGAGGCAACCAAACCGTCCGTGGGGTCAACCTTTAAATTTCTCTGACATCAGAGAACAATTAGGAGACACTAACCTCACTGTCAACCCTACAGATCCAATCCTAAATCCTGCTGCAGGAGGATCTGGGATACCTCCTTCACCACCTCCATCATCTCCTTCCTCTTCTGGAGGAGATTCCTATGACGAAGGAAATTCCCCTTCTCTGCCTTCCACACCCACTGCACCAATGGAAAATCAGAACAACCCTGCTAGACCTTGGCTTGATTAGGATGTCGTAGTTGTACCTTGAGCTCAACATCCTTTACCTAAACACCCAGAGAAATGGCTCCCCAAGTTCGATCCTGACTCAAAACAGATCATTGAAGATCACATTAAAAAGTTTATGTTAGCCATAAGACTCCGTAATGTCGAACATGAAGACGTTGTCTGTAGGATGTTCCCCTATACTTTCGAGGGCAATGCATCCACATGGTACTTTTCCCAACAACCCCATACCATCGTGTCTTGGGAAAAGTTTGAGTCATTCTTTTTGGAAAAGTTCGGAGACGGTAAGACTACAAAAGTCTTGGTCATGGACCTTTCTAGCTTAAGAATGAACCCAAAAGAAAAAGTTAAAGACTTTAATCAAAGATTCTTAACACTTAAAAGCCGAATCCCTACGGATTCCATGCCCGTCGAGAATCTTATAATAGCATACTACACTAAAGCTTTGCATCAAAGTATAGCTATTTGGGTTAAAAGATCTAAGAAAGCCATGTTTTTAGAAGCTTTCGAGGAGGCGAGCCAGATTGAAAAAGACATACTTAGTCTTAAAGACTCTACTAGCAACGAAACATAGACTAGTTCTTCTTCCAAAAAGAAAATTGAAATCCTCCCCAGACCCACCCAAAGTAAAACACAACCTGAAAGCTCATATTTAGAAAGCTTAACTAAAGTTGTTCAAAAACTTTCAAATCAAGTTATAGACCTAAAAAGGAAAACTGAAGAAGCTTCATTGAGCAAAGGACCTTACAAGCCCCCGTTCCGGAAGCCTTTTCCTACCAACTGACCTAGTCCTACCACCGAAGGCCTTAATCTAGAAAGTCTGCAATGTGCCCTTCAAACAATTCTAGAAGCTCAAGATAACTTGATGCCTCCTGAGATTCCAGAGGAGGTAGTTGAACAAGAGAAAGTTCAAGAAGAGGAGTCTTCTCCAAAAAAATTTGGACACTTCTCGGATAGCATCTTTCAAGCTAACTTCGAGACAATACATCCCTATAATACCAGGAGTAAGACAACCAACAAACCTTCTGCTAAAAACACCACAACTTCGCCTCAAAAGCAGTCTAAATCAGCTGAGACTAAACAAAGTAATGTGAACCCCAACTTAGATTATTATGTAGTTGAATATTTTAAAAAGTTGAGAGCTAACATTTCTGTTTATGAGTTATTGAAATTTCCATTTCTATTACAAAAAATGTTACAGAATATCTCAGAGAATGGAAAAAATGGTAATTCAAATGGTAATAAGGTTGTGCAAAACAAGCTTCCTCAGAAGACTTCCACTAAAAACAATCCTGATCCTCAAGATAAAGGGAGCCTTCCTGTAAGTAATGTAAATAATGTAAATAATGTAGATAAAGTAGCTTTAGAAACTGCGAGTAAAAAGACTCAAGCTACCACTCTTAGTACTCGCAAAAATTTACCTCCATTTTTATTAACTTTCGAAATCTTTAATAGAAATGTGCATAATTGTATGGTAGACTCAGGAGCATCATCCAATGTGATGCCATGGTCTATATGCCAAAAGATTAATGTTGAAGTCGAACCCTCTACTTTAAAAATCATACAACTTGATCGGACGAATGTTAAAGTTATAGGCGAACTAAAGAATGTGCTTATTAGATTATCGTCTAACCCCAAGGTTCATCGATTTATTGATATAATTGTTGTGGATATTCCAGAAGTGTATGGTATGTTTTTAAGCAGGGACTGGTCGAAGTAGCTACACAACTATTTCACGACGGACTGGTCTCATCTATGGCTTCCAGAGAACGGGAAGCCTAACAAGATAAAGGTGAATCGTGAATGCTACCTTAAGTTCACGGTCACAAATTTGAACGATCCTAACGAACCATTTACACCTCATACTGATTCACCCGAAGTACAAGGGATGGCCACCTTTTTCGACAATTTCATGGCCGAGGCTTCACCTATCACCAACCTAGAACAACAGTCCGAGATTGTAGCATATGTCCAGCCAACAAATTCTACACAATGGTCCCATGGACCCGATGGAAATCAAGTTTGGTCTCTTTATTTTGACGGTTCTAAGTCCAAAGAAGGAGCTGGCGCAGGCTGCGTTATTATCAATCCGATAGGTAATAAAACATTGATTGCATGTAGGTTGGAATTTGAATCTACTAACAATACTGCAGAATATGAGACTTTACTGCAAGGTCTCAGAAAATCTCTGGATATGAACATTCAAAATTTGACCGTCTTTGGCGACTCTGAAATAGTAGTTAGACAGGTAAGAGATTCTATCCACTGTTTGTCTCTGCATCTGAAAAGATACCAGCTCGAGGTATGGAATTTAATGAATAAATTTTCTGCTTTCAATATAAATTCCATTCCTAGATTGAATAATTCTGAAGCAAATCTATTAGCTAATGTAGCTTCTAAACTCTTCCCTACAGAAGGCTTGTCCCCAGACGCATTCTCCGTCGAGTTGTTGTTCCGACCATCTATTCCCGACAACATTACAAACTGGAGAATCTTTGACGACGATTAGCAGATCATTAACTTTCTTCACATGGAAGAAACCTTTCAAGGCACGGTGATAGATGAACGCACACATGACGAAAATTTGCACGATTTTACGGTAATACCTGATTCGAAAACTCCTGAAACTTTATTGGACATAGTAAATTCGATACCCAAATCTGTAGTTAGATTAGAGAAGTTTTATGATTTTGAAGATAAATTTAAAAAGACGGTCAACTGTAAAACCAATAGTTCCTCATTATCATATGAAAAAGTAAACTTAGGAACTAAGGACAATCCACAGTGCATTAACCTAGGCTTGGGGTGTTCTCAACAAGAAAAAGATGCATTTATTAAATTATTTAAAGAATTTAAAGATGTCTTTGCATGGACATATGATGACCTTAAAACTTTCGACCCTAACATCATTCAACATGTTATTCCTATGAAACCCCAGACCTTGCCCTTCCAACAAAAATTGAGAAAAATACACCCTAAGCTGAAACCGAACGTTCAAAAAGAATTGAATAAACTCCTAAATGCTAAGATTATTTTCCCTGTTAGGCACACTCAATGGGTTTCTAACCTTGTCCCAGTCCAGAAGAAAAGTGGGAAAATTTGAATCTGTGTCGATTTTCGAAACCTTAATAGAGCGTCTGATAAAGACAACTATCCTGTCCCACCCATGGAACAAATCCTTCAACAAGTATCTGGTTCTGAGAGGCTATCCTTACTGGATGGTTTCTCGGGATACAACCAAGTCCTGATGTCTCTACCAGACCAACTTAAGACTACCTTCCGTACCCCGTGGGGCACTTATGCTTATCGAAAAATTCCCTTTGGATTGATTAATGCTGGTGCCACTTTCCAGAGAGCGACGGACATCACTTTCCAAGGCTTAATCAATCATTCTGTTGTAGTTTACTTAGATGATGTGGTCGTATTTTCTAAAAACAAAAATGATCATCTAGCTCACTTACGAGCTGTTCTACAGCGATGTCATAAATACGACATCTCCTTGAACCCTAAAAATTCCATATTTGTAGTAGAACAGGGTAAAATATTGGGGTTTATTGTGTCAAGCGAAGGGATGATTATCGACCCCGAAAGGACACAAGTTATCGTGAAACTCCCCCGTCCTTCATCAAAAAAATCTATGCAGTCTTTCTTAGGCCATATCAACTTCGTGAGAAGATTCGTCCCCAGCTTCTCTGAAATGGTCAGGCCTTTACAGAATCTAATAAAGAAAGACACCCAATATCACTGGGGACCCCTAGAAAATCAAGCTTTTAATGCAATAAAGAAGGCCATAATAGACGCTCCGTCTCTCATGAGCCCAGACTTTTCTCAAGACTTTACACTCTACACTTTTGCTTCTGACCATTCCTATGCCGCCGTCCTAACCCAAAAGAATGCCAAGAACAATGAAGTACCCATTGCCTTTATGAGCTCTGCTTTCAAAGGCGCTGAAATTAATTACCCAGCGGTAGATCGACAATCTTACGTTGTTTTCAAAGAAGTCAAACACTTTCGGTCCTATCTTTTGAAGTCTAGGACGAAAGTCATTGTCCCTTACCCAGCCATCAGGAACTTGTTAGTGCAGAAGGAACTGGGAGAAAAGAGGGATAACTGGGTCACCTCTTTGCAGGAGTACAACTTAGAAATCACCCCAGCTCAGATAGTGAGAGGCCAAGGGTTATGCAAGTTAGCTTCTTATTCAGTAGCAGGACAGTAAGAAGAAAGTGATACGTCAAACCTAGGACAACATGATCAAAGTCTAATCTGTTGTGCACAAAACCCTGCCAGTCCTTGGTATGAAGACATAAGATTATTTCTTGAACATGGGTAAGCCCCCCGTCACCTAGACCCCACTAAAAGAAGAGCGTTGAGATTGAAGTCTGCCTCCTTTCATCTAGTTAATGGTATCCTGTTTCGTCAAAGTTTTGACGGTGTACTAATGCGCTGTCTTGAAAAAGACGAAGCAGAAAAAGTCTTGCTAGAGTTGCATGTAGGAGAAGCTGGTGGTCATTTTGGTGGTGACACCACTTCCCATAAGGTTCTTAGAGCCGGTTATTACTGGCCCACACTTTTCAGAGACGCTCATGCCTTGTGTCGTAAATGTACCATTTGTCAGAAAGCGTCAGGGCGCTTACAAAAACCAGCCTTTCCTCTGCAGCCCGTTTCAGTAGATTCTCCTTTTCAGCAGTGGGGCCTTGATATCATAGGTCCAATCAACCCCTCGTCCTCACAACAACACAAGTTTATTGTGATAGCCACAGATTACTTTACACGGTGGTCTGAAGCTGCTACGTTAAGAACTGTCAACACTAGTCAAGTAATTGCCTTTCTAAATTCGAATATTATCACTCGTTTCAGTATCCCTGACTGTTTAGTATTCGATAACACTTCTTACTTTTCTTCTCTTGAGATGAGTGAGTTCTCTTTGGAAAAAGGAATTAAATTAAAGTATTCTGCTAGCTATTACCCCCAGGGCAACAGATTGGCAGAATCAACAAACAAGAACTTGATTAAAATCATCAAGAGAATGGTGGTTGAAAATCACAAAAATTGGCATAATGCACTGTTGAATGCGCTGTGGGATGATAGGGTAACGCCAAAAGCTGCTATAGGTAACTCCCCCTTTTTTCTCGTTTATGGTAGAGAAGCAATTCTGCCACCTCACATTCTTCTTCCTTCGCTTCAGTTGTCGCAGAAAATCCAAGAAGAAGATTGTCCCCCTTTAGAAAATCGAATTAATGCTTTGATGAAGCTAGAAGAGGTAAGAGCCCAAGCTAAATGTAAGTTAGATCAACATCAACTATTGGTTAAAAGCTGGTTCGATTCTAATTCTGCTTCTGATAGGAATTTCGAAGTAGGCGACCTCGTCTTGAAGTGGGACAAACCACATGAGGGAAAGGGAGAGCACACGAAATTTCAAAATTTATGGCTTGGACCGTTTTTAATTGTTGAAAAGTTGGGACCTAGTTCCTTTCGATTGAAAAATCTTGAAGGGCAGCCTGACACCTACCCGGTGAATGGCCAAGCCTTGAAAATATACTTTGCTTGATGACAACCCTTGTATATTATGTACATATTTTTCTTTTTCTTTTGCTTTTTGTTTTTGATTTTTCCTTTTATCAGTTTGTGTTTTTCGAAATACACATACCTGTATACTGAGCTATTCAGAAAAAGAAAACAGAAAATTCTTTCGCTGAAATAACTACTAAGAAAAGTGTATAAACATCAATGGTATATTTCTGTAATTTATATCTGTGTTGGCAAAAGTTTGTTGTTTGAAAGAAAATGACTGATTTCGTTCTCTGAGTAAAAGATTGTCATGATCATCTATATCTTTTTACGCTATCCCTATTTCTTAAGGGAATGACTCAGAAGATGTGTCCCTTCCTTAGGAAGTTGTTTTTGTAAATAAAACATCTCTGGATCTTAATAAAGGACAATTCTAAAAAATTCTGATGAGGTCTGAAAAAATATGTTAAAATATCATAATTTTCAGCGTCACCCCACTCGATCATATATCTTTAAAAATTAAAACATAAAAGAGCTATGGGAAGTGCTTGTAAACCCGCCGGGATGCTGACCAGGTCTGCTGGCAGTGGGTAAATGCATGCATGGAGCCAAGACAACTTCGTCGGGGTATTGAACAGGCCCGCTGGCAGCGAAGCAATGTCGGGTATATGAAAATTTGCAAATAAGAAACCTCTTAATGTCCTTTATTCTCATCTAGAACTTCTTGGCAGGATACAAATGTTAGAGTGGGTTAAATGGCAACCCTGTCGAGGCTATGGACGCCTGCTGGCAGCAGTGGCTCTGTCAACAGTATTGGAGATTTTATATTTAATGTCGTGACTCGATGGTCTTAGGACTGTTATCTGTTTTCATCTTTTAAAACACTTTCGGAATAGTTGGTTGATGATGATGTTTATACGATTTTCTGGTTGTTGTTTTTGAGTTGGAATTATCTTTGCTATCCTAATCTGAATTTGTCCTTTCGACAGAGATAACTGCTTCTACCAGTGTGTCGCCATTGTTGGAAGCCAATTCACATTTTTTCATTCTCTTATAAGCTGCCTACACCAATGTTTTGCAAACATTATTTTTTCGTCGCAATTCTCAAATAAACGACACCTTTATTCTTTGTGCCATTTGCAAACTTACCTTCGTTTTTGTTTTCACGATTGTAACCATGAAAACTTGGTCTCTCGAAGTCGCATTAAAATCATTATTGAATTGTCGTTATCATTCTTGTCGATATTCCCATTGCGTTTACATTTTACTTATCATTATGCAGTTGGAATTTTTTTTTGATCTGTACTCATTGGACATTCTTTGATTGATTATGTAATTTCGTTTCATGAGTAATTGAGGTTGTGATGCATTGATAATTGGATTTATATGTTCTTTGATTTGATCTACTTGACCATTGGTTTCGTAAAAATACATAAGTGTTATGGTTAAACCCTTGATATATATCATTTAATATGACACCTAGTTCATCAAAACGCATTGGCGCATTGGTCCAACACTTGGTATTGTTTTTGATTTGTATGTTTGATTTTGAAACTATGGCATAACGTTTGATTGCGCGCATGGTTTATCCACTTACCAAAGGTTTCGATTGATTGATTGAAATGGCATAGTTATAACACATGTGCATTGTGATTTGTATAGTTGAAAGCATCGGCGGTTGTACCATTGGTAATGACTATTCTGCATGGCCAACAAATAGATCCACCACCTTCGCACGATGTCATTAATGTTGCTCCTATCCCTGTTGCACCTCTGTTATCTCAGGTAAGCCTTTGGGCGTTTGTTCCTATGTATACTACATTCAAACCCTGGCTCGTTCACCGTGTGCTCTTCCTTATGGCACCAGTGGTGCGAATTGAGTCGAACGGTAGCCAAGCCTTGCTACTGTTCGATAATTCCCGGAAAGACTTAGAGGATAGTGGTTGGATCAAGTTCATGCAGAGGTTTGAGGGTTTTAATCTATTTGTTGCACAACAGTCTACCTTGACTTTTGATGGTTGTAGGGCTAAAGTAGGCGACATTCATCTTGAGATGAATGAGGAGTTCATTAGCTCTACTACTGGGTTATTAGCCATGGGCCAGCGATGGTTCAAAAAATCTAAAGTTGAGGAGGTGCCATGGCCACTATTGTTCGTCTCAAGAAAGGTCACATCCTGTGACAGAGGTATGCCCATTTCCTCACTTAAACCAAGATGGCATGATCTTTTGATGGTGGTTAAACAATTCGTGACCTGCGAGGGTCGATATGGACTGGTTTTTCTTTATCACCTTCGACTGTTAATGAATTTTATGGGGTATCCATTGAATATGCCATTTTATTTCCAGCAAAGTCTTTCTAAAATGGCCAAGAGGTTTAAAAGAGAAAAGGCTGATAGTAGCTTGTTCCACCATGGCCTAATCAGACTCATCGTTGTTCATCACTTAAATCTTCACGGTGATAGTTGGCAAGCTTTTATCTCTCGGAATGGTTTTGCTGATGCAGAGCTCATCCAAATTGACAAGCATGTGGTGAGTGAAACCAAGGTCGGGCCACCCGTGCCCTTCCATGTCTTACTTCCCTCTCCTAAACCCTCGGTCGACCCTGATATTGACTTACCCGACGTTATAACTGAGAAGGCAGAGGCTATTAAAAAGCCTGTGTGCAAAAAGGTCAAGGGAAACCCTACTGTTGATGGAAAAGGTAAAAACAATGCTCGACTTATATCGAGACTGGCTAGGAATAAGCCTAAACCTAGTGCTGAGCAGAAGCCCATAGTTCTCAGTGAGGATTCTGACTCTGACATCGAATGCTTCCTAGCTAGTGAGTACCCTTACTCCCAGGGTCTGTGCTCCGAGCCACCCTATGACTTTGTTTCTAATCTAACCCCTTGCCTAAAGAACAATCCTAGCTACCCTGGGATCAAGCTACCTAACGAAACCCTCGACAATTTAACCAAACCCTCACCTACATTCTCGAAGCCCGGACAATCGTCATGTGATCAATGTGATGTGTGGTTGGAACGATACTATATAGACATTCCCTTAGTTCAATCGAAAATCAAAGCGTTGGAAAACCAAGTTACAGTATTGACAAGCCAAAGGGACAAGCTTCAAGCAAATGATAGGAAGTAGAAAACCACTGGTTCCATCGTTTTTAGGAATGTCGAATCGACTACAGCCATCGTCAATTACAAAATGTCATGATCAAGTTATCTGCTCGTCATCCAGGTATGAATTTAGGTATCAATTTCATTTTGTGAACTGCTAGGATTAATATAATTGTGTGAGTTTGGTTTTCAAATAGCTTTGTCTATTGTTCGAAATGACTTTGTTATAGCCATATCGAAAACGGTTATGTTGTCCATCTTGTACATTTCTTTCGTTTGCTAAAATTAAATGAAGTTATGATTTGGTTAAATGATTTGGTCGTGCCCAGTTTAGCAATGGTTTGGTTTTCATTGGTTTTCATTCGTTTGTCTGTTGTTGTGATTTAATGTCATCAATGGTGTTTACTTGGATTTTGTTTGACCTGTATAGAGGATTTTCATGCTAAAATTGGAGCACGACCATGTTTTGATTTGGCATGATTTCATTATGGTTGAATTATATCGACTCTGATTTAGTTTGTATACTGTGATTTTGGAACGACTTCGTGAGTTTGAATAGATGTGATGTAATCTTCTAAATTAGGAATACAACTTTGATCGACTCTGATTTGGAAAGAACGACTCTATTTTGTATGGAAATGATATTCTCATTTAAGCCTGCGCAAAAGATATCTACGCCCGAATCATGGAACGGTTTTGATTTACAAGGATTATGTTAAACTCCAACTGTTCGCTTTACTCTTGTCTTGATTGGATTGATGTGTATCTTCAGTTAGTACGATTGATTTTATGAGTAGGATTCGTATAAAAAATATAATTGATACTGCTCTGTTTGATTTTAATGTTCAAAACGAGTTGGTTAAACCCAGATCGACATATGTTATCTCTGTCAAATTCGGTGAATAGTTCGTTTTGAAATAAATTCTAGTAATATTTTCATTGAATATCAATCGATTGTGTCTGCCCCAATTAGCAATAACAAACGATTGGACAACTCTTACACACCCTGTTATCAACTGATTGATATTGTTATGATTTCATTTACACACCAGTTTTGATTTGATTCGCTAATAACATGGATCGTTGGCTTATGTCAATACAGTTACATCAATTTGAAAATGATCTTGTTGTTTTCGTATGGATTCGATCGTGTTTCCTGTTAATAAGGCAGCATAAATGATTGCCTATGATTTGTTTAACTATATCGATTTCAATTTGATATGAAACAATTTCATTACTATTCGATACAATTTTGTATACCTGAATTGGCAATGAATTGAACAGGGCGTACTCATCTCTGATATCATTCGGTTGAATACGATTAGTGTGTTCAATTTACATACAAGTGTTGACTTGAATGAGGCTTTTTAGCAATAAAATATCTTTTGATAGTTTGAATGTATTTTCAAAGATTTTAATTGATTTTAATGTTGATTCTGTGTCTGATTTAGACCATCTACAGAATCGCAGGATTCTGTAGCTAGTCTATAGAATTAGATTTTTTATCATTTTTATCAACAAAATATCCTCATAATTTGTCCATTTCTGACTCCTTTCAGGTACATCCGAATTGAATTGGGCATGCTGGACAGTCTAGGGGATCTTGGTGTGATTTAGTTTTTATTTTAGGTTCCTAGTTTAATCAGACTTGGGATATTTCCCAGATTTTCTGTAAACAATTTTCATAACTTCCACAGGGATGTTTTACCCTGTGGAAGGTCTTTAAATACTTATTATTTTTGTAATAAGGGGCATCCTCACTTGTGGGAGAACTAGGCTATGGATTTCTAATACAAACTGAGACGAGAGTTGATGTTATTGCTACAACTTTCGCTTTCAATATATCAATCTTTTGTTTCAAGTTTATGCATGTCATTTGCAGTTGATTAGTGACTACTTTATCTATCATAATCTAATGCATAATGATATGATTTAATTAATGTGTTATCCATATCTGATTTCTTTCATTACTTAAATATACAACAATTACTTTGTTTTAGTTAATGAATCACAGATTTCTCTTCTTCATTAATTGAATCATTTAGTGTAGATCTTTGCATACAGGTTTATCTAACTGTGAAGATTTATAAATCATAAGATTGTTGTAATTTTTATGTCTTGTTTGTCCTGTAATCATATTTGAAGAGCACTGCAGCTTATTGTTTACGAGAGGCTCCTGGATAATTCAGTGTGGGTTTCGTCCCTCTGATCAACTAAGGCAATCATTACACACAGGACAAACCTGGAGCATTCCTTCAGGTCAGTTTGTTTTTCAGTATTTTACAGGTATTTTGTTAGTATAATTTAAGTACTTTAGTTAGATATATGTGTAGTTTAGATTTGTAGTTAAAGTTAGTATATTAGTTGTTTAGTTTGGTTAGTTCCTTGTTTTATTTCGTTTTCATAAAATTATAAAATCAACAAAAAATATCTCTCCTTGTCTTAGGACAGAATACAAATGAGTTTTTTCAGGTTTTCATTCAAATCTGTAAATTGTTAATATTGTACATTTTGTGAATAAGATGTATTTCTGTTAGTAGTTAGATATTTGATTTCTTAGAGTTAGTATAGTATTAGATAATAGATTNATATATATATATATATATATATATATATATATATATATATATATATATAGAATAGTTAGATTAGTTTATTAGTTTGTTTTATTTCATTTTAGTTAGATTAGTTTAGTTTGTTTTAATAGTTATTAGTTAGATTAGTTAGTTTAGAGTAGTTTTCTTTTGTTTGTTTTCTTAGGACCTTAGATCGGCTAACGGAGTCGCTAAACCTGTCAAGGTGGTTCATCCCAAACAACTTGGGTTATTAGACACCCCAGACTGGTTCCATTCTTCCAGTTGATGGATGGTCAATTTCGCCTGTCAACAAGTCCAGACTCCCTTTAATCCCTACAGACCCGGGCTTCAAGAACGATGCCAAAAAATGAGCATCAAAGCTACCCCTCCCCCCAATAAAACCATCTAGGTGCCCATTCTGTATCACAGACCTATCTTCCACAATCCCAGTAGTTAGAGTAGCCCTCTTCGTAGTAGGACAACCCTCACCCACACAATTAGTAAAGCCTCCAAGACTAGTAGTTTCCTCCCCCATCCACCAACTCACTTGACTGAGACACAGTCAACATCGACCAAGAAAAACTCCCCCCTCCCACAGTGCTTCCTACAACCTTCCCTTCCAAAACCCTCCTAGTACCAAAGGGTTCTTTTTAAGAATCTACCTAATTTCCCTCCCCGCATCGCTCCCTTAAACCCTTTGTATTATCTACACATCTAGGGTTCCATACAACCCCTAGCCTCTCCTTAGATACATTCTGTAAAATGGAAGACTCCTTCCCTAAATCCTTCCTCCAAATAATATCACTGACAGATAGTGAAGAAGTAAAATTAGAGCACAATAGGTTTGACTTACCAATCCCTGTGTCATTATCCGATCCCATAGAAAGCAGGGTTTCTGTCTAGTCTTCAATAGATGAGTTCGTGACTGTAGGTTGTACAGTCAATTCCATTTCTTCATCCACATCATCCCATCCTAGCATCTCTTTCATTATGAACCCATTGCACTGATGTCCCAGGTGCCTCGTTTCCTTTCACACTGCGCACTTGGAAGGAACCCCCAAATAATCCAACCTCTATTGAATCACATTTCCACTCCATAAAATATCCAGTTCGGTCGATAAACCTTCATTCAGATCAATTTCCACTCTATACAATATCCAGTTCGGTCGATAAACCTTCATTCAGATCAATTTCCACCATCAATTTCCCCATCCTTCTATCTGACCCTATCAATATCTTTGAATCAACATATAGGAATTTTCCGATAACATTCCCAATATCCTTAAATGCCTCCAAGTTCTAGATTACAAGCGAACACCCAGGCAAAAAAACCCACAAATGTCTAAAACATATATGCTCCTTCTCCAGATTGAAAGCACAGTGCCAACGCTTTAACATTAGACTCTCATTATTCACCACCCAGATTGTTTTCATTACCTCCTCTGCATTCTCTGGAGATTTAAAAAGAAAACAGTACCAACCGTTGGTCAGTATATACACCTCCAACGAATATCCCATAATAGAGCCCCAATTATCAGCTGCCCATCTATGTATATCTCGAAGCCGCCATCTCCCAATACCCAAATATTCCAACCAACCCCCGTGAAGTATAGGTTCCAACTTCCTTCATCCCAATATCCTAACTGAGGGTTATAGTGAGTTTAAGTTTTTTCACCCTCCATGCCTTTAAACCCGCTCGCACATTTGCCTCCCCTACTTCTGTTAAAACCATTACTAAAAACATCATAATTCCCTTTACTTATAATCAATAAATAAGATGTAATGTATTATATTATGTACTTGTGGTACATAAATAAAATATGTTATCCATGTTTAGGTGAACGGGCGAAAATAGGAATTGCATCCATCAAAATCTCATTTCTTTTTATAAATATTCCCTTTACTTATAATCAATAAAAAAATGTATCATATTATGTACTTGTGGTACATAAATAAAATATATTATCCATGTTTAGGTGAAAGGGAAGAAATAGGAATTGCATCCCATCAAAATCTCATTTATTTTTTTCATAAATCTCATTTCTTTCTATAAGTAGGAATTGCATTCATTAAAATATTTATTTTATGTGGAATTTTAGTATGATATTAATAATTTTATATAGATATCATTTTTTGGATTAAGTGGATAGTTTATTTAAGGTATAATATTTGTTAAGGTTTTGCAAATGGAATAGAAAACTAAGTGGGTTTGATTGTGGGAAAACTCCATGGTTAAACGTGCCAGAGGCATCTTGGGATGGGTGACTACTTGGGAAGTCTTGGTCCACCTAGGAAGTCTTGGTTATCTAGTGCAAGCCCCAAAAGTGATGATTGATGCTATGCAATTCATTTCACTAGTTTCATTCCCACTTCTTTACCCTGTGAGCATCACTAGATGAAGTGAGTGTTAAGTGGGCTATTCAAATCATGAGAATTATTGGTCAATTGTGACTAATACTCATGGATATGGGTCATAGATTAATGTCTTACTCTACGTTAATCCCCAAAATAATATCTAATATGTTGCATTGCGAAAGCCACTCTATGCTTAAATATTAAGAGTGAAGGGAGATCTAATTGGATAGTTCATAAGGAACAATACTTGCTAAAGTTTTGTGAATGAGGTAGTAAGCTAAGTGGGCTTGATTGTGGGGAAAACTCTACAGTTAAGCGTGCTTGAGCTAGAGGAATATTGGGATGGGTGATCACCTGGGAAGCCTGGTTACCAGGTGCAAGCTGTGGAAGTGATGATTGATGCTATGTGATTCATTTTGTTGGTTTCAATCCCACTTCTTCACCCCTGTGAGCATCATCTAATCCAAGGATAAGGGTTATAGGTTATAGATTAATGACTAATACTCATAGATATGGGTTATAGATTATATATTAATGACTTACTCTACTCAATTAATCTCAAATATGTTGCACCACAAAATCCCCTGGATACTTAAGTTTAACTAGTTTAAAATGAAAAAAAAAATCATAATTTATATAAGTTTTTTTAAATAACCATAAAATTTATTTTGATGAGAATGAAGGAGAAAGATGTATGGTGTCCTATTGCACATGTTATCATCATCAATAGTATCAAATAAAATATTATATTCTTAAAAAGATAAGACTTTATAAAAAAACAGACTTTGATCTCATTCTTAATTAGATTACATTAATATTGTCTCTTTCAAAGTTGTAGAGAAGTGTATTTCAAACAAGGGTAGTTGCGGAGCAACAAGTCCTTGCTAAGAAAGCATAAATATCACTTCCCTAAAGTTAGGGACTTGCTACTTCGATATTCATACACAAGTCTCCAAATCTGAGTGTGCAATATTGATTATGATAGAAACAAAAGTTCCAAACTATATTCTGGGCTAACCCCAAGGAACATTGTATGTATGGTTTAAAACCCTAATATCGAGGATACACTCATAGTGAAATTATTAGAAATGAAGAAATCATGAGAAAACTATAATTTAAGTTGAACCATAATATTGTTCTATCGTCCTATCGTTGTTCAAATTTGATAATGGATGATGGGTCGTATTGTTGTTCAAATTTCACAATAGATATATATAGTCGCCAACTCGCCCTAACTCTTATTCACATTCATTAATTTCCGTCAACGTTTTGGATGGAGGGCTGGGAAACATAGGAGCATTCATTAATTGCGATGGAGGCAAGGGTAGATGAAGCACTTGGGTGGGAGAGGAGCGCCAGAAAGGGAAGACTGGATGGGATGGTGTCCTTGGCTGGCCATGGATGTGGAGCAGAGTTAGATTATACGTGTGTTGTGAAGTTACTGACTACCAAGTTGGTAGGAAAATAAGACTGAGTATTGAAGGGAAAGTAATTGCGTGTGACAGTATGGCGTTTTTCTTGTCAAAGCATGGTTAAATGCATATAGCTCCATCCAACACTTATGCTATTTTCTTTGAGTTTTAAAATTGTTTTTCAACGCAAATAGGTCCATGCACAAACAATGACATATTTTGAAAAACCGATAGTTATTATTATATCATTGCTTATCTAAGGACGGAGATATAAAAATGGGTCAATTATTTCATGATTATGTGTATGGATTTCTGCACTGATATTTTTAAAAACCGATAGTTAATATTATATCATTGCTTATCTAAGGACGAAGATATAAAAATGGGTTAATTATTTCATGATCATGTGTATGGATTTTTGCAATGATTTTAGAGGAGATGTAACGCTGCTCGCAATAAAATCTTGAGTGAATACCTTATTAGTCCCTGCCCTTTGGGCTGGTAGGGACTATAATAAATGGTTTTGTGTGTTTCTATTAATCAGTCCCTGCAAACCGATGTTTTAACCTAAAGTTTTGGCAAGTAGATAAATTTCCGCAGCTGCATTTCATTTTTTACCTAAATTTTTTGGTTTGAGCTCTTATTTGGCCTCATATTGAGGCAAAACGTAGGAAAGTTGTCACATAGTTGGCAAAGTTTTGAGAGAGTTTTGAGTTATAGGGATTAATGCTAGACCTGATGTCTAGTATTAGTTCTAGACATTAAATGTTTAGGTTTTTTTTGGCATGTTTATTAGTCCCTCTCAAATGCATAGACGCTACTGTTATGCTCCACCAATGCTCTACCAATGACATGTACCGCTCCACCAATGACATTGGTCAATGTCAAACACCATGCTTGATGACACTGGTCTATGCTCCATGAAACGAAAATGGTTTTCTCCTTCTCCTTCCTAGAATAAATACCTTCTTCTCATCTCAGTGGCCATTCATTTCTGGTTCCATAACTAGTACTCTCCTCAACGACTTGTTTATACTTAGGGTTCAGTCGATGGTTCGCTGCAATCCTAGAAACAAGAAAAGTCTGCATAAATCCTAGCAACATGAAGAGCAACTTCGTTCCTCCCACCACCTCCCTACAACCTGGGACCTGTGATTGATGAAGCCCAATCGAAAAGAAAGCATTCTCCTGATGACAAATTACTTGCCAAAGCCGAAGAGACTCACCTTCTTGCAAATACCCAATACGATCATCACCGCCTGGATCCCAGAAGAGTAATGGAACTTGGGGCCCTCGTGTGCCACACTCCATTCAGGAAGAGTAGTTTTGTTCCTCCCACCACCTTCCTACAACCCGGGACCTGTGATTGATGAAGCCTAATTGAAAAGAAAGCATTCTCCTGATGAGAAATTACTTGCCAAAGACGAAGAGACTCACCTTCTCGCAAATACCCAATGCGAGCATCACCGCCTGCATCCTAGAAGAGTAATGGAACTTGGGGCCCTCATGCATCATGCTCCATTCATCTGGATGCTTCCTGGTGGTATCCACAAAATTATTGAGAGAATAGTACTTCACTATTCTTCCACAAAGGTTGTCCAATGCAACATCCACGACGAGCAACGGGGTCTTATGGGAGGCGCTGCAAAGGGAAAAATCCATGAAATGAATGGCATCGTAGATGTACATCATAATTGGGATGTTTTCCCTATATGGATGGAAGAAGCACCTGACTCTCTTAGCGTAAGAATGCAAGAGTGGTCTTGGAGCCCACGCTTTCTTGTAAACCCCTGTGCGGGCATTTTTGAGTCGGATTACCATCTTGTGGGAATCGATCAACTGTCTGTGGGTTTTGAGCATCAGGATGTCATTGTTACCCACCATGACGCATCTCTGGTAGAGTTGCCCAGTTTGGATCTCTAGAGTCCAGGTGGATTTTTTTTATATATGTACGCAATGAAGAAATCACATAGTCACACAACACATAGGCGTATGGTTCCTAGTGAGAGCGGATTGATATCAATGGAAATTGGTATCTACACTTAAAATTTGTAAATGCACATATGGTTCCTGGTGAGAGCAGATTGATATCACTGGAACTTGGTATATACACTTAAATTTGTAAATGCATGAAAGGAGGAGTATATATTGTAAATGCGTGAAAGGAGGATTATATACATGCACCACATATTTCAAATCACGAGCCATTTGGCTAGGGGAAAACACCTAGATGCTATCAAAACACCCAACTGTTATCAAAATACAGGACATTGTTGTCAGCTGTCAGTTTATCTGAATGCTTCTTCCCACAATTTCTATTTTTATTTAATTAAATTTTAAAAAACACTAAAAAGTTTTTTTTTTGTCGATTGCCATGCATAAACATGGAACTCTGGTGTAGGATTTATAACTTTATCTTCCAATGGCATCCCTCAATTAATTCAAACGAGGCAGAGTGGCTTCAGCTACTCACTTCTTGCACAGTAACTACAAGTATCGACATGATTTTGCAAGCAAAATAAATTTTATCACGTAAATGACCCTTCATCTTCTCACCATCTTCACTTCAATAGAAAACTCCACTTCAAATATTTACATTTATTCATTCAAGATGGTCATCTCTTTGACCTCACATACAAATCACCGCCATACTTGAAAATCTCGTCCTGGATGTGGCTGATGGAGATTTAAGATAAATTTATTGTAGAAGACATTTTGAGTTCTAAGGTTCTATGCCCAACATTCTATTATTTTTTAATCTTATGTTTTAATTTGTTAAGAAAATGTAGAATTATATATCTTCTTTATTTTTTTTCCTTAATTGTGTTATCTGGTTGGTGCAAATTCCCTATTTAAGCTTAATTAATTTATATGTCTGGGTTTTTTGTTAACATATTTGGGATTCTAGGGTTCTTTACGTTGTCAAGGGTTGCGTCCTTCCAGAAAATTCAATTGAAATGCCAGTTTTGGTGCGAATTTGAATGTGGAATGAATCTGACTTTCATCTTGTTTATGTAAGATGTTGAGAATGTAAAGAAAGAGTGCAATAATTTTTCATCCAGGTTTCAAGGGTTACTATTCTTCAGTTTCAGGTAACATTCACTGTTCTTTGAACTATTTTTTCTTTTTAAATGGATGAAAACACTGTTAGTTGTCTTTTTGGTTAAACTGTCGTGTTACCAGAGGCATAGCTATACCATCAAAATCAACCAGAACTTGCATATGACCTCATCCTCACTCAGATTAAATCTATTGAAAAAGGTATAAAATTATATTTATAACACTTAAACAAACTGGTCAAAATCATACCATTAAAATGTAGACAAAATGATTCATTTGACATTGTTGATACGTATATCACTATAGTCAATGCTTCTCTCTTGGCTTTGAAGAAGCTAACCATTTTGAAACTATCTCAGACTTTGACACTTTACATGTCTAATGTTTATTGATGCAGGAGCATCACCAACGTCAAGCGAGCATGGGGCACACACCAATGCATTTTGGCATGTGATAAAATTGTTTGAATGTTTTTGAAGTGGATGCGCCAAACATAAATGAAACAATAAGGAAGGGCGTACTTCCATATTGTAAACAGACCTTGATCGTTCCGCTCTCATTTGTATTAGGTGAAGGCATTTATGTTAGTTAATGTAAGTAGATAGAATTGAATTCGTAGATTAGACAGTTTTAGGAGCTCAAGGGAAATGGATATAGACACCCTCACTTGTATTATTGTAACAATAAGCAACATTATGATTATTAGAGAGCAGAGAGCATAGGAGAGTAGAAAACTGTGTAGAAGAACCCATGTACATAAATTATGAGATTAATATATGAAGTTTGATTCAGAATCATGGCGTTCAAATAATTTTTGTGTATGCATGATTGAATGTTCTTCTCATGATTGTTTTCTCTCTGTTATACATTTGGTTTGATGTGTGAATGTATGATTTCATATTTAATGTCTGAAATCTGAAGAGAGGGAGAGTGAAGAATGAGTTTCAATTGTTTCTTTGTCTGAGCAAGAGGTTTCTTGCAAGGAGTGCAGTGAAGTTGTCCACAAAGAGTGCGTTGACAAGAGTCCATAGTTTCATCTCTGAAAACTCAGAAGAGATAATGTTATTCTTATTCTCGTAGAAGTGAAAATTAAGCACATGATTCGTGCAAGGATTGCACAGGCTGAGTGAAGTCTCAGTGTTTGCAAACTGAGTGAAGTTGTTGGAATACTGTTGTTGCAGAGAGTGCACAGAGTCTAAGAGTCAGATACTTGGAAGTATTGAGGAATTTCCACAAGGAGTGCACGCAAGAATTTTCCCCAAGGGACTTGGGAATTTTTCAATCAAGCTCAAGAGGGCTAGTGCTTGAAGCATTTGGAAGGAGGCGTAGCGAAGGCATTTTGCAGGAGGACAAGTTCCGTAAGAGAACAATTTTTTCATTTCCCAGAAATCACCAAGGAGGAAATTGATATTCAGAGTTCTTCGTGGAGAATTCACGAGGTCCCAGAAGCCATCCGATCTTGCAGAGGAGTGAGAAGGTTACAAAATAATTCGTCGACCGTAAAGCTCGAGAGAAATCGGGACGTTGGATCACTCGCAGAATCGGGTCTCAGGGATTCACGAGTTGAAAGGTCGAAGTCGTTGCATCAAAACTCACGAGGTCGCGAGGTGCGAAGTCCCGAGTTAGCGAAGGAATCTGAGCCGTTCGCCGGAAGAAGGACACACGTCGCAAGATCACCCGTATCAGGGACTCGGACATTGGAGGTTAAAAATGGAAACCCTTCAACTTCGCGAGTGGAGAAGCTACGAAGTGAATCAGGACCATTCATCTGGGAGTGGATAGGTGGCGTGCTCGCTAACATGGAAGTCAGACTTTGTTGACCACTTCTGTGTTTCGTGAGTTGGAGAGTCAGAAGTTCAACATTAGGACTTGCAAATTCATGAGGTTTGAAACTCTGAAAAAGGCAGGGATTTCCATGTGGGACCTGTGTAGGCGACGTGTCGAAAATTCACCGTTTTGGCATATCGGAGGATAAGAGGTTGATACTTTCGTCTTGAAAGTCCCAAAGCGATGAGTAGCGAAGTTGCGAAGTAATATAAGCCATCCATTGGAGGAGGACAGGTGTCAGAGATCAGAGGATCTCACGAACTCGGAGGTTCGCAGGGTGAGAGCCCAAGAGTCAGGTACTTCAAGTCCCGAAACCGCGAAAGGTGAAGTCGCGAAGTGACGAAGCCGGGCACGAGGGATATGTGGCTAAACCTCATGGTGGGGCATGTGATAGACAGGTGAACATGTGTTGCCAAGAGGAAGGGAGTCAACACTTCGTTGACTTCTTGCTTCTCGGGAATTCGTAAGGTAAGAGCTCGAAGGCACGACGTTGAAACTCATGAAGGTGCGAGAGGCGAGAGGAGCTAACGATAAGCGTAGCAGTGGTCGCGTGAGGAAGGCCCCGACAGAGTAAGAGATATGGCCATTTCGCAAGTTTGGATATCGCCGAATTGGAGGAGGAAGAGTCAGAGTTTCAACTCGTGAACTCACAAAATCACTAACCGTGAAAAAGAACCTGTGGATCGATTTGAAAGGGGATTCCAACAAAGAATCTGAAAGAGTCGATCCGGCTTGAAGGGCATATAGAACGATCCTGTGAGTGGATCTCGGTCCCGAGGGCCAATAGATCTGCACTATTTATTTCCCTCCCAACTACTGTATATACCAAAGCAAAAACCAGAGTCTCTAACTACCGAAACCCATAAGTATCATTTTGATCCGCTCATTTCTCACAACAAAGTGAGACATAAATAAGATTTTTAACCGTGAGAGAAGCAACAATTGACTTGCGTTGTGTTGCTAGTGACAATGTTATGCTCTGGTGAACTCTTAATCATATAATATCTAGACAATCATAATACTAAATGTATCTGCACTCTTAAAACCATAGATATCAAAAATTAAAATAAAACATGACAATAAAAGATTAAAATAAACCAGAGATATCAGAGATTAAAATAAAAATAAAACATTAAAATAAAAGATTAAAATAAAACATGACACTCTTAAAACTGGATAAGTTGTTCAAGATTGAGAAAATATCTGGTAAAATAATTGATGCCACGTGTACCTTTATTCTTCAAATTTGGTACGATTAGGTTAAATTGATGTATCACGCCACAACTCAAAACGTTTTAATAAAAGTTGGCTTTCTAAGAGAGGGCAATGGAAATCTTCGGATGTCACAAAACTGATCAAAACAGTTGTTTGCTTTCCCATGGACAGTCAACCCACTATCTGAGTAGACATTTAACACATTGAGCGGCGTGCCACGGATAGATTTTATGTTCAAGGCCATTATATTAGTGTGAGTTGGTGCCGTCAAACTTGGAAGGAGGCCAAATATGACACAAAAATTTATATGAAGAGGGTCAAATATGAAGAGGGTCTTATATGAAGGAGGTCAAATATGAAGAGGGTCTTATACATCAGTGAAAACAGAGGTTGTCATTGACAAGTGGAAAGAGAAATAACCAGAACTTGCATTTGGCCTCATGCTCACTTGAGTCCCTACTATTGCTGACTATATTCCTTTCTCATCAAAATGGTAGAGAGTTTTATTTTGAAGGTTGGTTTGAGCATATTTTTATCCCATGGCTTGCTTTCCTTATTGGGACTTCATGCTTCGTGACTGACTTGCCTTCCTTATTGGGACTTCATGCTTCCTGACTGGGTCTAAGGCCTCCCACCCTTGCTATTCAATCAAAGTGTGCCTAGTCTCCATTCTATGACAAAGAAAACATAGTCTCCATTCTGTGACAAAGAAAATAGGTAGTGCATGGAGAATTTTACTTGGCACCAGAGAAACTATAGTTCTGATTAGTACTTGGTTACAACAAACAACCACTCTTCTTCGACTATTCTACTCTGGCTGCTACTCTAACTTGGACTACTCGACTAGGCTACTAGAGAGAAACTATGTAGCATGGATAAGTTTTCACATAAAATACCAGCATCTATACCATTGGAAACTTGTCTACGAATATGGGAGCAACAAGTCTTCCTTCTTAGCAGGGACTTGTTGCTCCACAACTACCCTTGTTTATGTTTCAATTAGTATTGCGTAAAGAATATATGTGCGATATTTGTAAGACGAATTGGTGTAATTTAGATAAAGTAAAACTTAACCAATAAAATTTAAATCTTAATTTTTTTTTTATAAATTGTTAAATTAATATTTGTAAACTAGAACATTTGTTTTTCTTTGGTTGTCAGTTTTCTTTGCATTTTCAGCACGGCCATGCTTATTTCTGGTCTGGTATCTTATCATTTCGGTGTGCTTTCTTATTTATTCATTTTACCTTTCTGAATACAAAGTTGTGACGGGAGCCTTCTCAAGTGACGCATGTCTCGGTTCCCAGTCTTTCCTCCATCTGTCATACTACAATTTTGCATGGGAAGTATGTGGGTGGCTGGCTCTGGATTTATCACTACTATGACTCTTGCTTGCGTTGCTATCAACTGGTTTTACTTCCTCATGTTGCTAGTAGTCCGTTCTTTTTGTCCTTCAGGGTTGTTGGTGGGGGAGGAAGCTTCTTATTTCATCCATGCGCGAGGGGGTCTGGTTTCAAAGTGAAGTGTAGAGCGGCGTTGAGGTGTGAGATATGGACAATTTCTTTAAATGGTATCCAATTTTTGGGTCTTCATTTCCTAGTTCTGTGCATCTAAGCAAGAATGTGATATACACAATAGTGGGGAAGGTACCGCACTAAATATCAGTTCTGAGGCTGTGGAAGTATGTTAACATGCATTCAATCCAACGTTTTCAAGGTCAAAGAAAGAGAGGCAACAACCATGATACTATACCATCATCACACTCTTCTGAAGTAAAATTGGTAATCAACCTGTTGTTATTAAATGTTGTTATTAAAGTCCAGAAGACATGGAAAATTGTGAGTATTGTATACAGAATCAACAACCAACATTTAGTTGAATCATCCCTATATATTCTTTCTCGAATTTACTATCTGCTCTCTTTCATTCATAGTTAAGCTAGATTCAACTTTGCTTGTTTCTCGCTTTGCAAACCTATCCAGTGGAAAATGGCTTTAGAAGTTGTTGGCTTGTAGCAATAAAATGTTCATAGCTTTGGATAGATTTCGTTATCTTCTCAACCATATGAATTGCATAGATTCATGTGTTTCATTTTTTGTGCCCATCATTGAGCATTTACAAGAAATTTTATTCAGAATTTGTAGTACTCCTCTCACTCACGCCTCAATGGTCGAACGGAAATAGGGTGAGATTAATTGTTAAAACTGAAGAACAACATCAATGATTTACTAAAACAAGAAATAGGGTAATCGTTGTTGTCAAGCAAAAAGTATTAAATGTAAAAATTCGCTTACAGGTCTTCGAGGAACTTGGAGGCGGCCATGACGCTGGTGATGAGCAACCTGTGGACGTTAACATATGTGATGTGGATTTGCGGATGGAATTGAATGAGATGGTCGATGTAAGGATAGGCTACTGCAAACACAAAAGAGCTGCGATTGAGGTACTTGAAAATCCTCTGCAGATTCCACTCTATGCACATGTTCGACACTCGTAGGCCTTCGAGCACACAGTACTTGGGAGACCAAGAGCTAGTGTTGTATGAGGTCACTTGCCTCATTGTTCACTCACTGCTCACTGGTCGAATAGAGACGCAGACAGTAACATTGGGGAAAGCAAGATCGAAAGCAGCGAGCGGGGATAATGAAAAGCTGCTAACGAGAAGGACATCCCTAATTCTTTCAGTGACTACACTGCCCGTCTCTGCTCTTCTCTTTGAAATTCGATCCTAGCTACTAGCCCCGCTAATCATGATACTGTAATTAGGTCCTACTTGCGTTGCCCTCTAAGGAAGTAAAGGAAGGATGGATGAAATGTTTCCCTCTAAGGAAGCAAAGGAAGGATGGATGAAAGGAGGGATAGAGAGGAGCAACCCAGGCCTGCGCCTCTTTTCATGAGAATTCGTCCTTCAGTTCAATGAATCAATTGATCCACAGAACTAAATCAATTGATCCATCCAAGCTGTGCAACAAGCCCATCCATATAGTGGGTAGGCAAGTTGCAATGGAATGGGAGGAGAGGTGGAAGAGCATAATATAGTGATGGACTGTAATGGAAGCCTCTGTCGCCCAACACAGGGAAATCAACAAACAACACACATTGCAGGGACATGACATGGGTTATTGTGGGACACCAACACCAAGGCCACCTCCAAACATTACAAAGTGGATTATATACTTTATGCATCCAAAACATTAAACATTTAATTTTTGGGAATTAATGCTAAGTTGAAACTTAGCATTAATTCACCTTCCTTGTTGCATATTCATTTTAAAGCCCTTGTTTCCTATGTTTGAGAAGCCTCTTGCCTCAATATGAGGCCAAATAAGAGGTCAAACCTTAAAACCTTGGATAAATTAATGAAAGGAAACTTAAAAAGTGTATAAATTACCCAAAACTTTAGGTTAAATCATGGAAAGTTCATCGGTTCGTGTGCATGATTAATAGAAATGTTGAAAATCGTTTACTATAAGTCCCTACTACCCGAAGGGTAGGGACTAATAAACCCTTTTTCATAAACATCCAATCAAAATAGTAAAAAACTCTAGATTTCTCCCATAGCAACTCCATGTCGCTCATTTGAAACACTAGTGAAAATGTTCTTACCTATTCCATGTCATTGATATCTCATGTCTTGTTTAAAACTCTTGTACTTTTATTACCTACTAATTTTATTTGCAAATATTTTTATACCTAATTGTTACATATATTGCATGTTAACATTACGACAATGATGTTCAGTTTTATTTGAAAAGGACGGGCACTAGAAGTCCAATTGTGTGCTTTACTTAGTTAGTCCATATCTTGTATGTTAGTAGTTGAACATTGATTATGGAATTTGCGTTAAGGAAAATGGCTAAGACATTGTGTGATGCATGCATTCACATTTTAAAAGCAATTTTCAAAGTCAATACTAATGAGGAACTATATTCTAGGTACCTAAGGAGGTTACTTAAGGTAATATGACCATACTCATTGAATAAATCTCACTAGGTAATTAGTGTGTGAATTTATTAATTAATGTAATGTGGTCATACATATTGAAGGAGCCATTTAATATTGTAGCAAACTTTCCTTCATTCCCTAGAATCTTTCAATATATAAATTCGGATTTACCATTGATCCATAACTATGATAGAGTTTTTTTATGATTTGGGTCAATTTAGAATTGGAAAAAATACTAGGGGCATTGTTCCACCATGCACATGCTTTGGATCGTGGTAGAACTCTACTCTTGCCTGAATTTTTTGTTGAATTCTTGTGATATTTGTGGCTAGAAAGAGGATCGGTTTGCTACAAGATTAGTCTACTCCCTCATTGAATAAGGCCCACAAGATAGTTGGTGGATAATAATTTATAGAGTGTACAACAATGATGAGTAGTTGGCATGGTCCCCAAGAATAGTTGTGAGAGAGTATCTATACACATGATAAGTATTGTAGCATATAATGGTATCCATGTTACAATACAAATATCCATGTTAAGTCACAATAAATACAATGATATCCATCTTACAATACAAATATATGTGCTATGTTACAATACCAATATCCATGCTATGTTACCATAGATACACGATCTATAAACTACCATGGATATTCCACTAGAACAAATCATCACAATAAATCTTGCAATATTCTAGAACATTTTATTATGCAAGTTGTTTCCTTAGATTTCATATTTTTTAATACTATTTTAGTGCTCAAATTTATGAAATAACTAAAATATGAAAATGAAAGAACAAGCAAATGAACACACCATCCACACAAATGAGCCCAACATGTTACCAGGGAAACCTGATATAGAAGAAAACCTAGATAGAAGGTGAGGCCTATGCTCTGTTATCTTTTCTTCAGTTATCAAATGCAAGTACAAAGAAAGGGGCACTCACTATGGAGTTGCCTTTGATATTATGGCCTAAATGGTTGCTACATAATCTTCCACCTCCTCTGTTATTATCTCAAATCCCACTCCTAGATGCTCTACTCAACTATGGAACAAGTACAATACTAAAAGAATGTAACTCCTTTTCTTCCTAGTGGCCCAATATATAACATAGTCTAATAGTCATCTAGGGTTAGGATTAGGGTTTTTTCATGCCTCAACCCTCAATTAATGTTATGGTTTTGGACCTTCTAGAATCTTATTGAAAATCCACATGTGATTGGACCCACATGTATGAATAATAGGGACTAATGTGGCATATACCGGTACCATGGTGGTCAATAGGGTAGGTCAACTTGTGGGAGGCATAACTTCTATATATGAGCTCTGATTGAGGTGATTTTTTAATTGTTGAAAGCTATTAGTGTGTAGAAAAATGTCGAGGGGTTGTGAGCTATGCTCACAAGTTTTTGACCCCCAAAAGTGTTGTTTGATCCTTTAAACTAGCTCTAGAAGGTTCTGGACCCCAAATCTCCAAATTGGGACCTACCACTAAAATGGGCCCTACAAGCCTATTACTCCAAAATTTCCACCTAGAAAGTACCAAGATAGATGACAATTTTTGTAATGATCTATTCTGGATCATACCTCCCTATTTAGGGAAGATTTTGGTCCCCAAAATTGTTTACTGAATGACATGAGGGAGATTTTCCTCTACCTTCTTCCTAGAGTACCATTTTTCCTTTCTTGGAAGTTTCCCTTTCAACCCTATCTACCAGAGGTCATGTAGTTATGGACTTATTATGGAAAAATTATATCTTCTACCAAAACTTCGTGAGATTCTAGTGCTAATTTCTCTATGGTGAGTAGGACATGCTCCTTAGTTTCCTAATACAACATGGAAGGCTCATAGAGTTTCATATTTTCCATATTCAATATTGAATAAATGTGCATATATGGGGGGAGAATGAGTCTGTAGGCATTACAACCACCTTCTCCAATACTTCAAAAATACCATACCATATAACATTGATGTTGTTATTGTGATCATGTAGCATTTCTTTGTTCATATGCAAACAAACACTGTATCCCACCTTTAATGTTTTCTTAGTTTTGTGTTGATCATGTCGGGCCTTGTACTTTTCATGTTACTTCTTCAATCAATCATGTACTTGCAAATGGGTTTGCCTAATATTTTCAACAAAATTCTTCTCTTTCAATGATTCTCTTGTGATGTCTTACCTGAATCATCCTTATTTTACATATACAACATCCAAAGGAGAAGGCAGAAAATACCCAAAGCAAGTTTCAAAAGGGGATTTACTGGTAAAAGTGTGGACTGCTCTATTATAAGAGTGTTGAATATAGATCATATTTTCATCCCAAGTCTTTAGATTCTTTTAATAGTAACCCCTCAAAAGTTGAACCAATGTCCTATTAACTACTTTTGTTTTCACATCTATCTGTGGATGAAAAGTGGTAGATTTCTTCAACTTGGTGCCCATATTCTCCTAAATTATAGTCCAAATGGAGCTAAAAAATATGGTATCCCTATATGAGATGATGCTCCTTGGTATCCCAAAGTGCACCCAAACCTATTCAAATCGTATGTTTTCTATTTATTTTCCTTTGATGGTCTTTTTACAATACAAGGCATAAGAATGCACATCCTGTTCAACTTGTCAACTACCAAAAATAGATAATCATGTCCCTTCTTGGTTGTTTGCAAAACACCCACAAAATCCATGGAAATTTTACCCCAAGGTCAAGTGGGTACAAATAAGGGATGGTATAATCCTTTCTTTCTATTACTAGACTTGTTGATACAACAAAGTGTGCATCCTCTAATATATCGAGCTACATCTTCTTACATTTTAGGCCAATACACATACCTTTGTAAGTTGGAAACTATCTTCCCAACAACAAAATATTCTACAACCTTGGAGTTGTGAGCCTCTTTGATAATTATCATTATCATCACCTTCTTGTACAAGAATTCAACCCTATAACTATTGAAACACCTCTTTAAAGTCCTCATCTTTTGTTGATTCTTTCCCCACTAGAAATTCTTACCACTCGCTATTATGACTTGGATTGGCACAACTACTACTAAAAAGGATGCTATGAACTTTTATATGTATTGTGTTTTCCCAATACACCTCCTAACTTTAGTGTAATTAATAGGAACTGGCCACTTGAGGATGGCCTCCATCTTTTTGGGATATATATTGATTTCCCTTCCACCAATCATGTACCACAAATACACTAATGATTGTTGAGAAAACTCACATTTTTTAAGGTTATAACCAACAACTAATTATTTTTTAGAGTCTCTAACACCTACATGAGATATGGGATTTGCTCTTCCCATGGAATATCTATAAACAAAAATGTAATCTAAATACACTATTACAAATGAATCTAGATAGGGATGTAACACATCATCCATAAAACACATAAATGTAGTTTTTGCATTATATAAATTAAAAGGTATTACCAACTATTCATATAAACATTTCCTTGTCTTGAAGGCAGTCTTCCAAATAACTTCTTCTTTAACTTATGCATAGTGGTATCCCAATTTGGGATTCATCTTGGTGAAGTACTTGGCATGCTGCAAATGATCTAGCAAATCATTGATCCTAGGCAGAGGGTACTGACTATTGAGGGTGATATTTTTTAAAGCCATATCATTGATACACATTTTCCAAGTCCCATCCTTCTTAGGTGATATGATGATAGTTGACCCACAAAATGAGGTGATTAGTCAAATTACTTTTTTCTCCAATAGTGATCATAATCGAGGGTCTCATAGCCCACTCACTTCACCAACACAGATACCTTTGGGAAATTTAAAATATTGTCTTATCTTAGTCTTATATATAGAGAGATCTATCACACAAGAAACAAATTGTCAATGCAGCGGTAAATCTTTGTTCTCGATGAGCCTACCATTGTCCAGTTTTTACTCAAAATATTCTGCTATCTTGTTATGCCAAACTCAAAAATCCAGTGCTATAGAAAGTCGACTTACTTTAAACAATCATGCCCTTTTTAATATGGTAATGGATTGGATAGAGAAATAAAACCGACCAACCACTGTGAAGTCGACCTAGAGATGATAAATGGATGAGGTATATACATAAGTCGAGTAGGCTAGAAATAACATTGAACATGTATGTGGAGTTGGCTCAAGTTTCACCGTAAGCCAACCATGAGAGTATAAGTCGAAAAGGATATTCTATCAACTCACTGAGAATCGAACAATAAAAGGATTAAGTTGATTGGGTAACTGAAATTTGATGAAGTAATGAACAAGATCGGTAAGCAAAGGAACCTATTCGATGGGCGATTGAGGAAAATTGACCGGTAAATAAAATATACTAAAATGAGATGGATTCAACCCAAGGAACAAACCTTATTGAACACTAGAATCAGAAAAATCGACCAAAGATGAAATCTAAACAACCAACGATGGATTAAGATCGACTAGCTATGGATTTATTTTCCCAGGGAGAGATAAATTAGTGTGTATGGTCCATACGTCCCCTATACATTTATGTGTGGCCTATGGGTTAAGAAATAGACACCTTATGAATAAAATAAAACTCCCATTAACTATTTCCATGGCCCAGGCTCAGTCTGTATAGCCCATGGGTGAGAAAAATGCCCCAAAACATTAAAATTCAACTCATCAATGCAAAGTTTCACCCATCACATGATTTAAATGCTCCTCCATGTCTCAAGACACATAGGCATGTCTAAAAACGCCTGACAACATTTAAAAATTCCTAGTGTCATTTAAATACACCCGACAACATTTAAAAACACTCGGTTCCATTTAAAAAGGTACAAGAACATTTGAAAAGGACCCACTCAAAGTAAATTCATGCAACTACTGATGAAATTACAGTTAGAGGCACAAACAACTTGTGGTGAAGGTGAAACTCTTTGGTAAGTGTAGAATTAATCATACATCCCAAGGGAGTAGATACAACACCATCTAGTGAAGAGATTGCGATCCAAAGAGGAGATATGCTCAACCAACATTTCAAATTCGACTCGGAGGTGAGAAAAAAATTCAACCAGCAATTAGATGGATGTAGGGAGAGAGAAATGCCTCTCAATAGCTGATAACCAGATTAGTAACTCCCTATCAAGTAGAAATAGCTCCAAAAAGAGAGTCACTTGATTTCGAGATCTAGAATTAAATTGATGGTAGAAAATAAAGAGATTTTAGAATTGGATTTTCTCCATTAACCAGTGCAATGTGCATATTGACCTCCCACTCAACACATTAATGAGTCCCTAGCTTATTCCAATTCTCAATAGAGTGGATTAAATATTGAGTCGGAATTAAAAACACAATCATAACTCAATTAATTTCCCAATAACCAACACATGATATACCCAACAAATGTCAATTTAAAACACATATTTGAGACTATATTTTACCCTGGAACCCAAATGGAAAACCAATTTCAAATGGTGCTCAATGTTCTTGTTTCAACAATTTTAAATACAATGCTCTCCTCCCCTGTGTGCTTCCTCTCTCGGAAAAAAGACCCTTTTGAGAATGAAACTCATGAGATAAATAGGGAGAAATAGGGGGTAAGGGAAGGCCAAAAACCATGGCTTTTCACTTCCCAATCCTCGACCATCTCTCCTATTCATTTTTTTAATTCCTTTTAATTTTCTATTTTCCTCACATTCTCATTTATGTCCTATTAGCTTTCACTTTTACATTGCTTACATAGTTTATTGACCTTCATGAATTGTTGGTTTGATCTTGCAAGTATTGATTCTTACACCTATTCTTGTTTCAGATCCATTTTGGATCAAATAGTTGTTGCAATTGTTTCTTCACTTCATCTAATTCTAGGAAAGATTGTCTATACAACCCAATATTTGGTAATGGGGAGTGAGGAAACAATTGTATCTCATCCTCCATTTCCCTCTTAGGTGGTAGCCCTTTAGGCTCCTGAAACACTCTTCTATACACATACAACAAGTCCTCCAACCAATGTTCCCACTCTTTGGTACATCCCTCCATGGATTCCTTTACTCTTATTGATTCTTCCCCTAGTCGATTCTCTTAAGAAAAGAAACATAAATTTTCTATTAGATCTTTTGATAATATTTTTAGCTTGGTTAGCACTTATCAAAGAGATATTCAATTTACTTTTGTGTGTATTGATGATGAAATAATTTCCATCCTTGATAAGGTGGTATTGGTTTTCTCTCCTCATGAATATCACATCCCTGATATACATGTAGGGGCTTCCAAACACTACACCAGACACATCAAGGGGTACCATATATAACTTCACTTCATCAATAAAATCTACACTTATAGAAAAATTGATCTTACACTATTTAGTGACCTTGACATTTGCATACTTATTTACCCATCCAAATTAATGGATATAGGATAGGATGATCATGAACTTCAAAACCAAGCTTCTTGACCAAAGCTTCCTGTCATTGAAGGTGGTTGTGAAACTACAGAGTTAGGATAACTTCCCTCGTGATTTTTTATATCTTCCTTTTCCTCCTCTGGTAATGTCAGAGATACTTCAAAGTAATTAGATCCTGCCATAACCATCGGTGTGACACAAAGTGTATCATAATATGATTCACCAATATCTCCCATATTTTTTTCAAAGGAAATGGAAGAAGTAATATCTTAGACATGAATTTCATATTAATTATTTGGGAGAAAAGGAGTTATGGAGGGGTGAGAGAATTCATATGATTCGTACGGGAAGATACACTATGAAATATGAATGCCCCATGGTGAAAAAAGTTCCAACTGTGTGGTGCTATTTAGGGGAAGAAGTAAGTATTCTCATTACTAATTTCAATGGTGGTATCAGGTTCAACCACCACTGGTCGACTTTTCTCATCAGAAATGGATAGTAAATGCAAGAGAAAATCATCAATGAGAGGGATATATTTAAGGCGAAGCTTAAATATAATGTGTTTAAACCTTAGAGAGAAAATATTCATGGATTCGTCTGGTTTCTTCCTTAGGTTAAGTAATTATTGAAACCACTCAACATAATCATAATTAGCAAAGGAATATAGAAAGTAATGCGTAAATTTCTCCCACGTGTGGATGGAAGCATTTGGAAAGGTCTTGCACCAACCTTGGAAAGTAAGGGTAAACAATCTGCAAATAGTTACTTCATCACTAATATTGAGAGAATAACAGTTCAAATAGAACTAAACAATGTGTTCACAGGTAGATGTTTGTCCCTTGCCATAAAATTTGATTCACGATAAGAGATATATCAACTTTCTAGGAGTGTTGGGAGGTACAAGACTAGAAATGCATCTCCATGAAGGTATTTGGGAAGGATCCATGGATACCAGTTGGGAAAAACTAAAACAACATACTCCAAGGGTTCAACATGTATTCTATCCCTCCTTGTAGAATCATTTTGTTGATGGGGGGGATCCCGACATCGACATGAGGGAGAATTTCCTGATGGAAAGTCCCAAATTAGACCCACTCTCATTTGAATAACAACTGCCACTGGTATATGGGCCTCATTGTTGCTAACTAAATGAATTGCTCTTCATAGAGAGGCTTTCCTTTAGAGCTAGGATAAATTCTAAATGCATATCTATTCTAATATGCAAATGCAATTATATTTATAAAGAGCAGTTGCAGTCATATTTAACAGTAGCAAGATCATTTATAGGTCTATAATTTAATGTGAAAAATAGAAGTAGTTCCAATTTTACATAATCAAATCATATTACATACTTGTTCTCGTATAGATGTTCATAAACATGTTCCTGTAATTAAATTCATAATTCATTTATAATCATTTCGTACACATGACAATTGGAAAAAATTTCAAACTGAAACATTTATAGAAAATAAGAAAAAACAATGCACTATTGAACAAATAAACCATGAAGGTTCTTGTTATTATCCTCCTTTGAAGAAATAATTCATTTTTCAGGAATACAAAATAAAGTATAGAGATTTCATATTCATCTTTCAGTCTGATAAAGAGTTAAACAATACCCAGTTTCATCCTTCCAACCCTCCCTTTTCTCTATCACATTGTATTTCCTATATTACCGAGGGTGAACTGTTGACTTCCTAATTATATGAAAGTTCGGTTACAACTTTCCTGCTCTGGACATTCCCATTACATTAGGATTTTCCAGAGCCAAAATAAATCAGGACATAACATTACTTGCTACTATAGTTCTCTTCAGGAAGGTGAGAAACTTTAAATATTTGGGGGTGAAGGATTCCACCCTAAAAATTTGGTCCAAATGATGGCCAACTAAAAGTGAACCTATTCATTGACC
>ML797088.1:157731-174990 GCA_009831015.1 Picea engelmannii
GAAAACACTGTTAGTTGTCTTTTTGGTTAAACTGTCGTGTTACCAGAGGCATAGCTATACCATCAAAATCAACCAGAACTTGCATATGACCTCATCCTCACTCAGATTAAATCTATTGAAAAAGGTATAAAATTATATTTATAACACTTAAACAAACTGGTCAAAATCATACCATTAAAATGTAGACAAAATGATTCATTTGACATTGTTGATACGTATATCACTATAGTCAATGCTTCTCTCTTGGCTTTGAAGAAGCTAACCATTTTGAAACTATCTCAGACTTTGACACTTTACATGTCTAATGTTTATTGATGCAGGAGCATCACCAACGTCAAGCGAGCATGGGGCACACACCAATGCATTTTGGCATGTGATAAAATTGTTTGAATGTTTTTGAAGTGGATGCGCCAAACATAAATGAAACAATAAGGAAGGGCGTACTTCCATATTGTAAACAGACCTTGATCGTTCCGCTCTCATTTGTATTAGGTGAAGGCATTTATGTTAGTTAATGTAAGTAGATAGAATTGAATTCGTAGATTAGACAGTTTTAGGAGCTCAAGGGAAATGGATATAGACACCCTCACTTGTATTATTGTAACAATAAGCAACATTATGATTATTAGAGAGCAGAGAGCATAGGAGAGTAGAAAACTGTGTAGAAGAACCCATGTACATAAATTATGAGATTAATATATGAAGTTTGATTCAGAATCATGGCGTTCAAATAATTTTTGTGTATGCATGATTGAATGTTCTTCTCATGATTGTTTTCTCTCTGTTATACATTTGGTTTGATGTGTGAATGTATGATTTCATATTTAATGTCTGAAATCTGAAGAGAGGGAGAGTGAAGAATGAGTTTCAATTGTTTCTTTGTCTGAGCAAGAGGTTTCTTGCAAGGAGTGCAGTGAAGTTGTCCACAAAGAGTGCGTTGACAAGAGTCCATAGTTTCATCTCTGAAAACTCAGAAGAGATAATGTTATTCTTATTCTCGTAGAAGTGAAAATTAAGCACATGATTCGTGCAAGGATTGCACAGGCTGAGTGAAGTCTCAGTGTTTGCAAACTGAGTGAAGTTGTTGGAATACTGTTGTTGCAGAGAGTGCACAGAGTCTAAGAGTCAGATACTTGGAAGTATTGAGGAATTTCCACAAGGAGTGCACGCAAGAATTTTCCCCAAGGGACTTGGGAATTTTTCAATCAAGCTCAAGAGGGCTAGTGCTTGAAGCATTTGGAAGGAGGCGTAGCGAAGGCATTTTGCAGGAGGACAAGTTCCGTAAGAGAACAATTTTTTCATTTCCCAGAAATCACCAAGGAGGAAATTGATATTCAGAGTTCTTCGTGGAGAATTCACGAGGTCCCAGAAGCCATCCGATCTTGCAGAGGAGTGAGAAGGTTACAAAATAATTCGTCGACCGTAAAGCTCGAGAGAAATCGGGACGTTGGATCACTCGCAGAATCGGGTCTCAGGGATTCACGAGTTGAAAGGTCGAAGTCGTTGCATCAAAACTCACGAGGTCGCGAGGTGCGAAGTCCCGAGTTAGCGAAGGAATCTGAGCCGTTCGCCGGAAGAAGGACACACGTCGCAAGATCACCCGTATCAGGGACTCGGACATTGGAGGTTAAAAATGGAAACCCTTCAACTTCGCGAGTGGAGAAGCTACGAAGTGAATCAGGACCATTCATCTGGGAGTGGATAGGTGGCGTGCTCGCTAACATGGAAGTCAGACTTTGTTGACCACTTCTGTGTTTCGTGAGTTGGAGAGTCAGAAGTTCAACATTAGGACTTGCAAATTCATGAGGTTTGAAACTCTGAAAAAGGCAGGGATTTCCATGTGGGACCTGTGTAGGCGACGTGTCGAAAATTCACCGTTTTGGCATATCGGAGGATAAGAGGTTGATACTTTCGTCTTGAAAGTCCCAAAGCGATGAGTAGCGAAGTTGCGAAGTAATATAAGCCATCCATTGGAGGAGGACAGGTGTCAGAGATCAGAGGATCTCACGAACTCGGAGGTTCGCAGGGTGAGAGCCCAAGAGTCAGGTACTTCAAGTCCCGAAACCGCGAAAGGTGAAGTCGCGAAGTGACGAAGCCGGGCACGAGGGATATGTGGCTAAACCTCATGGTGGGGCATGTGATAGACAGGTGAACATGTGTTGCCAAGAGGAAGGGAGTCAACACTTCGTTGACTTCTTGCTTCTCGGGAATTCGTAAGGTAAGAGCTCGAAGGCACGACGTTGAAACTCATGAAGGTGCGAGAGGCGAGAGGAGCTAACGATAAGCGTAGCAGTGGTCGCGTGAGGAAGGCCCCGACAGAGTAAGAGATATGGCCATTTCGCAAGTTTGGATATCGCCGAATTGGAGGAGGAAGAGTCAGAGTTTCAACTCGTGAACTCACAAAATCACTAACCGTGAAAAAGAACCTGTGGATCGATTTGAAAGGGGATTCCAACAAAGAATCTGAAAGAGTCGATCCGGCTTGAAGGGCATATAGAACGATCCTGTGAGTGGATCTCGGTCCCGAGGGCCAATAGATCTGCACTATTTATTTCCCTCCCAACTACTGTATATACCAAAGCAAAAACCAGAGTCTCTAACTACCGAAACCCATAAGTATCATTTTGATCCGCTCATTTCTCACAACAAAGTGAGACATAAATAAGATTTTTAACCGTGAGAGAAGCAACAATTGACTTGCGTTGTGTTGCTAGTGACAATGTTATGCTCTGGTGAACTCTTAATCATATAATATCTAGACAATCATAATACTAAATGTATCTGCACTCTTAAAACCATAGATATCAAAAATTAAAATAAAACATGACAATAAAAGATTAAAATAAACCAGAGATATCAGAGATTAAAATAAAAATAAAACATTAAAATAAAAGATTAAAATAAAACATGACACTCTTAAAACTGGATAAGTTGTTCAAGATTGAGAAAATATCTGGTAAAATAATTGATGCCACGTGTACCTTTATTCTTCAAATTTGGTACGATTAGGTTAAATTGATGTATCACGCCACAACTCAAAACGTTTTAATAAAAGTTGGCTTTCTAAGAGAGGGCAATGGAAATCTTCGGATGTCACAAAACTGATCAAAACAGTTGTTTGCTTTCCCATGGACAGTCAACCCACTATCTGAGTAGACATTTAACACATTGAGCGGCGTGCCACGGATAGATTTTATGTTCAAGGCCATTATATTAGTGTGAGTTGGTGCCGTCAAACTTGGAAGGAGGCCAAATATGACACAAAAATTTATATGAAGAGGGTCAAATATGAAGAGGGTCTTATATGAAGGAGGTCAAATATGAAGAGGGTCTTATACATCAGTGAAAACAGAGGTTGTCATTGACAAGTGGAAAGAGAAATAACCAGAACTTGCATTTGGCCTCATGCTCACTTGAGTCCCTACTATTGCTGACTATATTCCTTTCTCATCAAAATGGTAGAGAGTTTTATTTTGAAGGTTGGTTTGAGCATATTTTTATCCCATGGCTTGCTTTCCTTATTGGGACTTCATGCTTCGTGACTGACTTGCCTTCCTTATTGGGACTTCATGCTTCCTGACTGGGTCTAAGGCCTCCCACCCTTGCTATTCAATCAAAGTGTGCCTAGTCTCCATTCTATGACAAAGAAAACATAGTCTCCATTCTGTGACAAAGAAAATAGGTAGTGCATGGAGAATTTTACTTGGCACCAGAGAAACTATAGTTCTGATTAGTACTTGGTTACAACAAACAACCACTCTTCTTCGACTATTCTACTCTGGCTGCTACTCTAACTTGGACTACTCGACTAGGCTACTAGAGAGAAACTATGTAGCATGGATAAGTTTTCACATAAAATACCAGCATCTATACCATTGGAAACTTGTCTACGAATATGGGAGCAACAAGTCTTCCTTCTTAGCAGGGACTTGTTGCTCCACAACTACCCTTGTTTATGTTTCAATTAGTATTGCGTAAAGAATATATGTGCGATATTTGTAAGACGAATTGGTGTAATTTAGATAAAGTAAAACTTAACCAATAAAATTTAAATCTTAATTTTTTTTTTATAAATTGTTAAATTAATATTTGTAAACTAGAACATTTGTTTTTCTTTGGTTGTCAGTTTTCTTTGCATTTTCAGCACGGCCATGCTTATTTCTGGTCTGGTATCTTATCATTTCGGTGTGCTTTCTTATTTATTCATTTTACCTTTCTGAATACAAAGTTGTGACGGGAGCCTTCTCAAGTGACGCATGTCTCGGTTCCCAGTCTTTCCTCCATCTGTCATACTACAATTTTGCATGGGAAGTATGTGGGTGGCTGGCTCTGGATTTATCACTACTATGACTCTTGCTTGCGTTGCTATCAACTGGTTTTACTTCCTCATGTTGCTAGTAGTCCGTTCTTTTTGTCCTTCAGGGTTGTTGGTGGGGGAGGAAGCTTCTTATTTCATCCATGCGCGAGGGGGTCTGGTTTCAAAGTGAAGTGTAGAGCGGCGTTGAGGTGTGAGATATGGACAATTTCTTTAAATGGTATCCAATTTTTGGGTCTTCATTTCCTAGTTCTGTGCATCTAAGCAAGAATGTGATATACACAATAGTGGGGAAGGTACCGCACTAAATATCAGTTCTGAGGCTGTGGAAGTATGTTAACATGCATTCAATCCAACGTTTTCAAGGTCAAAGAAAGAGAGGCAACAACCATGATACTATACCATCATCACACTCTTCTGAAGTAAAATTGGTAATCAACCTGTTGTTATTAAATGTTGTTATTAAAGTCCAGAAGACATGGAAAATTGTGAGTATTGTATACAGAATCAACAACCAACATTTAGTTGAATCATCCCTATATATTCTTTCTCGAATTTACTATCTGCTCTCTTTCATTCATAGTTAAGCTAGATTCAACTTTGCTTGTTTCTCGCTTTGCAAACCTATCCAGTGGAAAATGGCTTTAGAAGTTGTTGGCTTGTAGCAATAAAATGTTCATAGCTTTGGATAGATTTCGTTATCTTCTCAACCATATGAATTGCATAGATTCATGTGTTTCATTTTTTGTGCCCATCATTGAGCATTTACAAGAAATTTTATTCAGAATTTGTAGTACTCCTCTCACTCACGCCTCAATGGTCGAACGGAAATAGGGTGAGATTAATTGTTAAAACTGAAGAACAACATCAATGATTTACTAAAACAAGAAATAGGGTAATCGTTGTTGTCAAGCAAAAAGTATTAAATGTAAAAATTCGCTTACAGGTCTTCGAGGAACTTGGAGGCGGCCATGACGCTGGTGATGAGCAACCTGTGGACGTTAACATATGTGATGTGGATTTGCGGATGGAATTGAATGAGATGGTCGATGTAAGGATAGGCTACTGCAAACACAAAAGAGCTGCGATTGAGGTACTTGAAAATCCTCTGCAGATTCCACTCTATGCACATGTTCGACACTCGTAGGCCTTCGAGCACACAGTACTTGGGAGACCAAGAGCTAGTGTTGTATGAGGTCACTTGCCTCATTGTTCACTCACTGCTCACTGGTCGAATAGAGACGCAGACAGTAACATTGGGGAAAGCAAGATCGAAAGCAGCGAGCGGGGATAATGAAAAGCTGCTAACGAGAAGGACATCCCTAATTCTTTCAGTGACTACACTGCCCGTCTCTGCTCTTCTCTTTGAAATTCGATCCTAGCTACTAGCCCCGCTAATCATGATACTGTAATTAGGTCCTACTTGCGTTGCCCTCTAAGGAAGTAAAGGAAGGATGGATGAAATGTTTCCCTCTAAGGAAGCAAAGGAAGGATGGATGAAAGGAGGGATAGAGAGGAGCAACCCAGGCCTGCGCCTCTTTTCATGAGAATTCGTCCTTCAGTTCAATGAATCAATTGATCCACAGAACTAAATCAATTGATCCATCCAAGCTGTGCAACAAGCCCATCCATATAGTGGGTAGGCAAGTTGCAATGGAATGGGAGGAGAGGTGGAAGAGCATAATATAGTGATGGACTGTAATGGAAGCCTCTGTCGCCCAACACAGGGAAATCAACAAACAACACACATTGCAGGGACATGACATGGGTTATTGTGGGACACCAACACCAAGGCCACCTCCAAACATTACAAAGTGGATTATATACTTTATGCATCCAAAACATTAAACATTTAATTTTTGGGAATTAATGCTAAGTTGAAACTTAGCATTAATTCACCTTCCTTGTTGCATATTCATTTTAAAGCCCTTGTTTCCTATGTTTGAGAAGCCTCTTGCCTCAATATGAGGCCAAATAAGAGGTCAAACCTTAAAACCTTGGATAAATTAATGAAAGGAAACTTAAAAAGTGTATAAATTACCCAAAACTTTAGGTTAAATCATGGAAAGTTCATCGGTTCGTGTGCATGATTAATAGAAATGTTGAAAATCGTTTACTATAAGTCCCTACTACCCGAAGGGTAGGGACTAATAAACCCTTTTTCATAAACATCCAATCAAAATAGTAAAAAACTCTAGATTTCTCCCATAGCAACTCCATGTCGCTCATTTGAAACACTAGTGAAAATGTTCTTACCTATTCCATGTCATTGATATCTCATGTCTTGTTTAAAACTCTTGTACTTTTATTACCTACTAATTTTATTTGCAAATATTTTTATACCTAATTGTTACATATATTGCATGTTAACATTACGACAATGATGTTCAGTTTTATTTGAAAAGGACGGGCACTAGAAGTCCAATTGTGTGCTTTACTTAGTTAGTCCATATCTTGTATGTTAGTAGTTGAACATTGATTATGGAATTTGCGTTAAGGAAAATGGCTAAGACATTGTGTGATGCATGCATTCACATTTTAAAAGCAATTTTCAAAGTCAATACTAATGAGGAACTATATTCTAGGTACCTAAGGAGGTTACTTAAGGTAATATGACCATACTCATTGAATAAATCTCACTAGGTAATTAGTGTGTGAATTTATTAATTAATGTAATGTGGTCATACATATTGAAGGAGCCATTTAATATTGTAGCAAACTTTCCTTCATTCCCTAGAATCTTTCAATATATAAATTCGGATTTACCATTGATCCATAACTATGATAGAGTTTTTTTATGATTTGGGTCAATTTAGAATTGGAAAAAATACTAGGGGCATTGTTCCACCATGCACATGCTTTGGATCGTGGTAGAACTCTACTCTTGCCTGAATTTTTTGTTGAATTCTTGTGATATTTGTGGCTAGAAAGAGGATCGGTTTGCTACAAGATTAGTCTACTCCCTCATTGAATAAGGCCCACAAGATAGTTGGTGGATAATAATTTATAGAGTGTACAACAATGATGAGTAGTTGGCATGGTCCCCAAGAATAGTTGTGAGAGAGTATCTATACACATGATAAGTATTGTAGCATATAATGGTATCCATGTTACAATACAAATATCCATGTTAAGTCACAATAAATACAATGATATCCATCTTACAATACAAATATATGTGCTATGTTACAATACCAATATCCATGCTATGTTACCATAGATACACGATCTATAAACTACCATGGATATTCCACTAGAACAAATCATCACAATAAATCTTGCAATATTCTAGAACATTTTATTATGCAAGTTGTTTCCTTAGATTTCATATTTTTTAATACTATTTTAGTGCTCAAATTTATGAAATAACTAAAATATGAAAATGAAAGAACAAGCAAATGAACACACCATCCACACAAATGAGCCCAACATGTTACCAGGGAAACCTGATATAGAAGAAAACCTAGATAGAAGGTGAGGCCTATGCTCTGTTATCTTTTCTTCAGTTATCAAATGCAAGTACAAAGAAAGGGGCACTCACTATGGAGTTGCCTTTGATATTATGGCCTAAATGGTTGCTACATAATCTTCCACCTCCTCTGTTATTATCTCAAATCCCACTCCTAGATGCTCTACTCAACTATGGAACAAGTACAATACTAAAAGAATGTAACTCCTTTTCTTCCTAGTGGCCCAATATATAACATAGTCTAATAGTCATCTAGGGTTAGGATTAGGGTTTTTTCATGCCTCAACCCTCAATTAATGTTATGGTTTTGGACCTTCTAGAATCTTATTGAAAATCCACATGTGATTGGACCCACATGTATGAATAATAGGGACTAATGTGGCATATACCGGTACCATGGTGGTCAATAGGGTAGGTCAACTTGTGGGAGGCATAACTTCTATATATGAGCTCTGATTGAGGTGATTTTTTAATTGTTGAAAGCTATTAGTGTGTAGAAAAATGTCGAGGGGTTGTGAGCTATGCTCACAAGTTTTTGACCCCCAAAAGTGTTGTTTGATCCTTTAAACTAGCTCTAGAAGGTTCTGGACCCCAAATCTCCAAATTGGGACCTACCACTAAAATGGGCCCTACAAGCCTATTACTCCAAAATTTCCACCTAGAAAGTACCAAGATAGATGACAATTTTTGTAATGATCTATTCTGGATCATACCTCCCTATTTAGGGAAGATTTTGGTCCCCAAAATTGTTTACTGAATGACATGAGGGAGATTTTCCTCTACCTTCTTCCTAGAGTACCATTTTTCCTTTCTTGGAAGTTTCCCTTTCAACCCTATCTACCAGAGGTCATGTAGTTATGGACTTATTATGGAAAAATTATATCTTCTACCAAAACTTCGTGAGATTCTAGTGCTAATTTCTCTATGGTGAGTAGGACATGCTCCTTAGTTTCCTAATACAACATGGAAGGCTCATAGAGTTTCATATTTTCCATATTCAATATTGAATAAATGTGCATATATGGGGGGAGAATGAGTCTGTAGGCATTACAACCACCTTCTCCAATACTTCAAAAATACCATACCATATAACATTGATGTTGTTATTGTGATCATGTAGCATTTCTTTGTTCATATGCAAACAAACACTGTATCCCACCTTTAATGTTTTCTTAGTTTTGTGTTGATCATGTCGGGCCTTGTACTTTTCATGTTACTTCTTCAATCAATCATGTACTTGCAAATGGGTTTGCCTAATATTTTCAACAAAATTCTTCTCTTTCAATGATTCTCTTGTGATGTCTTACCTGAATCATCCTTATTTTACATATACAACATCCAAAGGAGAAGGCAGAAAATACCCAAAGCAAGTTTCAAAAGGGGATTTACTGGTAAAAGTGTGGACTGCTCTATTATAAGAGTGTTGAATATAGATCATATTTTCATCCCAAGTCTTTAGATTCTTTTAATAGTAACCCCTCAAAAGTTGAACCAATGTCCTATTAACTACTTTTGTTTTCACATCTATCTGTGGATGAAAAGTGGTAGATTTCTTCAACTTGGTGCCCATATTCTCCTAAATTATAGTCCAAATGGAGCTAAAAAATATGGTATCCCTATATGAGATGATGCTCCTTGGTATCCCAAAGTGCACCCAAACCTATTCAAATCGTATGTTTTCTATTTATTTTCCTTTGATGGTCTTTTTACAATACAAGGCATAAGAATGCACATCCTGTTCAACTTGTCAACTACCAAAAATAGATAATCATGTCCCTTCTTGGTTGTTTGCAAAACACCCACAAAATCCATGGAAATTTTACCCCAAGGTCAAGTGGGTACAAATAAGGGATGGTATAATCCTTTCTTTCTATTACTAGACTTGTTGATACAACAAAGTGTGCATCCTCTAATATATCGAGCTACATCTTCTTACATTTTAGGCCAATACACATACCTTTGTAAGTTGGAAACTATCTTCCCAACAACAAAATATTCTACAACCTTGGAGTTGTGAGCCTCTTTGATAATTATCATTATCATCACCTTCTTGTACAAGAATTCAACCCTATAACTATTGAAACACCTCTTTAAAGTCCTCATCTTTTGTTGATTCTTTCCCCACTAGAAATTCTTACCACTCGCTATTATGACTTGGATTGGCACAACTACTACTAAAAAGGATGCTATGAACTTTTATATGTATTGTGTTTTCCCAATACACCTCCTAACTTTAGTGTAATTAATAGGAACTGGCCACTTGAGGATGGCCTCCATCTTTTTGGGATATATATTGATTTCCCTTCCACCAATCATGTACCACAAATACACTAATGATTGTTGAGAAAACTCACATTTTTTAAGGTTATAACCAACAACTAATTATTTTTTAGAGTCTCTAACACCTACATGAGATATGGGATTTGCTCTTCCCATGGAATATCTATAAACAAAAATGTAATCTAAATACACTATTACAAATGAATCTAGATAGGGATGTAACACATCATCCATAAAACACATAAATGTAGTTTTTGCATTATATAAATTAAAAGGTATTACCAACTATTCATATAAACATTTCCTTGTCTTGAAGGCAGTCTTCCAAATAACTTCTTCTTTAACTTATGCATAGTGGTATCCCAATTTGGGATTCATCTTGGTGAAGTACTTGGCATGCTGCAAATGATCTAGCAAATCATTGATCCTAGGCAGAGGGTACTGACTATTGAGGGTGATATTTTTTAAAGCCATATCATTGATACACATTTTCCAAGTCCCATCCTTCTTAGGTGATATGATGATAGTTGACCCACAAAATGAGGTGATTAGTCAAATTACTTTTTTCTCCAATAGTGATCATAATCGAGGGTCTCATAGCCCACTCACTTCACCAACACAGATACCTTTGGGAAATTTAAAATATTGTCTTATCTTAGTCTTATATATAGAGAGATCTATCACACAAGAAACAAATTGTCAATGCAGCGGTAAATCTTTGTTCTCGATGAGCCTACCATTGTCCAGTTTTTACTCAAAATATTCTGCTATCTTGTTATGCCAAACTCAAAAATCCAGTGCTATAGAAAGTCGACTTACTTTAAACAATCATGCCCTTTTTAATATGGTAATGGATTGGATAGAGAAATAAAACCGACCAACCACTGTGAAGTCGACCTAGAGATGATAAATGGATGAGGTATATACATAAGTCGAGTAGGCTAGAAATAACATTGAACATGTATGTGGAGTTGGCTCAAGTTTCACCGTAAGCCAACCATGAGAGTATAAGTCGAAAAGGATATTCTATCAACTCACTGAGAATCGAACAATAAAAGGATTAAGTTGATTGGGTAACTGAAATTTGATGAAGTAATGAACAAGATCGGTAAGCAAAGGAACCTATTCGATGGGCGATTGAGGAAAATTGACCGGTAAATAAAATATACTAAAATGAGATGGATTCAACCCAAGGAACAAACCTTATTGAACACTAGAATCAGAAAAATCGACCAAAGATGAAATCTAAACAACCAACGATGGATTAAGATCGACTAGCTATGGATTTATTTTCCCAGGGAGAGATAAATTAGTGTGTATGGTCCATACGTCCCCTATACATTTATGTGTGGCCTATGGGTTAAGAAATAGACACCTTATGAATAAAATAAAACTCCCATTAACTATTTCCATGGCCCAGGCTCAGTCTGTATAGCCCATGGGTGAGAAAAATGCCCCAAAACATTAAAATTCAACTCATCAATGCAAAGTTTCACCCATCACATGATTTAAATGCTCCTCCATGTCTCAAGACACATAGGCATGTCTAAAAACGCCTGACAACATTTAAAAATTCCTAGTGTCATTTAAATACACCCGACAACATTTAAAAACACTCGGTTCCATTTAAAAAGGTACAAGAACATTTGAAAAGGACCCACTCAAAGTAAATTCATGCAACTACTGATGAAATTACAGTTAGAGGCACAAACAACTTGTGGTGAAGGTGAAACTCTTTGGTAAGTGTAGAATTAATCATACATCCCAAGGGAGTAGATACAACACCATCTAGTGAAGAGATTGCGATCCAAAGAGGAGATATGCTCAACCAACATTTCAAATTCGACTCGGAGGTGAGAAAAAAATTCAACCAGCAATTAGATGGATGTAGGGAGAGAGAAATGCCTCTCAATAGCTGATAACCAGATTAGTAACTCCCTATCAAGTAGAAATAGCTCCAAAAAGAGAGTCACTTGATTTCGAGATCTAGAATTAAATTGATGGTAGAAAATAAAGAGATTTTAGAATTGGATTTTCTCCATTAACCAGTGCAATGTGCATATTGACCTCCCACTCAACACATTAATGAGTCCCTAGCTTATTCCAATTCTCAATAGAGTGGATTAAATATTGAGTCGGAATTAAAAACACAATCATAACTCAATTAATTTCCCAATAACCAACACATGATATACCCAACAAATGTCAATTTAAAACACATATTTGAGACTATATTTTACCCTGGAACCCAAATGGAAAACCAATTTCAAATGGTGCTCAATGTTCTTGTTTCAACAATTTTAAATACAATGCTCTCCTCCCCTGTGTGCTTCCTCTCTCGGAAAAAAGACCCTTTTGAGAATGAAACTCATGAGATAAATAGGGAGAAATAGGGGGTAAGGGAAGGCCAAAAACCATGGCTTTTCACTTCCCAATCCTCGACCATCTCTCCTATTCATTTTTTTAATTCCTTTTAATTTTCTATTTTCCTCACATTCTCATTTATGTCCTATTAGCTTTCACTTTTACATTGCTTACATAGTTTATTGACCTTCATGAATTGTTGGTTTGATCTTGCAAGTATTGATTCTTACACCTATTCTTGTTTCAGATCCATTTTGGATCAAATAGTTGTTGCAATTGTTTCTTCACTTCATCTAATTCTAGGAAAGATTGTCTATACAACCCAATATTTGGTAATGGGGAGTGAGGAAACAATTGTATCTCATCCTCCATTTCCCTCTTAGGTGGTAGCCCTTTAGGCTCCTGAAACACTCTTCTATACACATACAACAAGTCCTCCAACCAATGTTCCCACTCTTTGGTACATCCCTCCATGGATTCCTTTACTCTTATTGATTCTTCCCCTAGTCGATTCTCTTAAGAAAAGAAACATAAATTTTCTATTAGATCTTTTGATAATATTTTTAGCTTGGTTAGCACTTATCAAAGAGATATTCAATTTACTTTTGTGTGTATTGATGATGAAATAATTTCCATCCTTGATAAGGTGGTATTGGTTTTCTCTCCTCATGAATATCACATCCCTGATATACATGTAGGGGCTTCCAAACACTACACCAGACACATCAAGGGGTACCATATATAACTTCACTTCATCAATAAAATCTACACTTATAGAAAAATTGATCTTACACTATTTAGTGACCTTGACATTTGCATACTTATTTACCCATCCAAATTAATGGATATAGGATAGGATGATCATGAACTTCAAAACCAAGCTTCTTGACCAAAGCTTCCTGTCATTGAAGGTGGTTGTGAAACTACAGAGTTAGGATAACTTCCCTCGTGATTTTTTATATCTTCCTTTTCCTCCTCTGGTAATGTCAGAGATACTTCAAAGTAATTAGATCCTGCCATAACCATCGGTGTGACACAAAGTGTATCATAATATGATTCACCAATATCTCCCATATTTTTTTCAAAGGAAATGGAAGAAGTAATATCTTAGACATGAATTTCATATTAATTATTTGGGAGAAAAGGAGTTATGGAGGGGTGAGAGAATTCATATGATTCGTACGGGAAGATACACTATGAAATATGAATGCCCCATGGTGAAAAAAGTTCCAACTGTGTGGTGCTATTTAGGGGAAGAAGTAAGTATTCTCATTACTAATTTCAATGGTGGTATCAGGTTCAACCACCACTGGTCGACTTTTCTCATCAGAAATGGATAGTAAATGCAAGAGAAAATCATCAATGAGAGGGATATATTTAAGGCGAAGCTTAAATATAATGTGTTTAAACCTTAGAGAGAAAATATTCATGGATTCGTCTGGTTTCTTCCTTAGGTTAAGTAATTATTGAAACCACTCAACATAATCATAATTAGCAAAGGAATATAGAAAGTAATGCGTAAATTTCTCCCACGTGTGGATGGAAGCATTTGGAAAGGTCTTGCACCAACCTTGGAAAGTAAGGGTAAACAATCTGCAAATAGTTACTTCATCACTAATATTGAGAGAATAACAGTTCAAATAGAACTAAACAATGTGTTCACAGGTAGATGTTTGTCCCTTGCCATAAAATTTGATTCACGATAAGAGATATATCAACTTTCTAGGAGTGTTGGGAGGTACAAGACTAGAAATGCATCTCCATGAAGGTATTTGGGAAGGATCCATGGATACCAGTTGGGAAAAACTAAAACAACATACTCCAAGGGTTCAACATGTATTCTATCCCTCCTTGTAGAATCATTTTGTTGATGGGGGGGATCCCGACATCGACATGAGGGAGAATTTCCTGATGGAAAGTCCCAAATTAGACCCACTCTCATTTGAATAACAACTGCCACTGGTATATGGGCCTCATTGTTGCTAACTAAATGAATTGCTCTTCATAGAGAGGCTTTCCTTTAGAGCTAGGATAAATTCTAAATGCATATCTATTCTAATATGCAAATGCAATTATATTTATAAAGAGCAGTTGCAGTCATATTTAACAGTAGCAAGATCATTTATAGGTCTATAATTTAATGTGAAAAATAGAAGTAGTTCCAATTTTACATAATCAAATCATATTACATACTTGTTCTCGTATAGATGTTCATAAACATGTTCCTGTAATTAAATTCATAATTCATTTATAATCATTTCGTACACATGACAATTGGAAAAAATTTCAAACTGAAACATTTATAGAAAATAAGAAAAAACAATGCACTATTGAACAAATAAACCATGAAGGTTCTTGTTATTATCCTCCTTTGAAGAAATAATTCATTTTTCAGGAATACAAAATAAAGTATAGAGATTTCATATTCATCTTTCAGTCTGATAAAGAGTTAAACAATACCCAGTTTCATCCTTCCAACCCTCCCTTTTCTCTATCACATTGTATTTCCTATATTACCGAGGGTGAACTGTTGACTTCCTAATTATATGAAAGTTCGGTTACAACTTTCCTGCTCTGGACATTCCCATTACATTAGGATTTTCCAGAGCCAAAATAAATCAGGACATAACATTACTTGCTACTATAGTTCTCTTCAGGAAGGTGAGAAACTTTAAATATTTGGGGGTGAAGGATTCCACCCTAAAAATTTGGTCCAAATGATGGCCAACTAAAAGTGAACCTATTCATTGACCGCAGACCTGTGCCAAGGGTTCAAAGGAAAAAAATCATTGAGAAGAAGACAACAACCTTCTCCCTATCCTTACCCTTTTGGAAACAAAAATATATATCCAACTCTGAATGCATGTTTCTTTCCTGCAAACAAGTTCTAAATTGGCTATTCATTTTGATCTGGATGGATGTTAGCTCAAAGTGTGTATTACTGTATATCTCATTCTGTGTTCTTCCTTCTCTGGTGACAAGTGCTTTGTTGCTTGCATAAACAAGTGAATTTCCTCACCGAATTGACTCTGTTGAATCATGATAGTTCCCCCTGGAAAAAATAACTAGATGAAGGAGTGCATTAATACTACTGTCATGGCGAAGACAAATCACTCTCTACCCATCTCTTTTCCAAACAATGAAATTTTCCTTGTTCTTCGCTTCCTTTTATAATATTTTAGTTGATCTCTGCTGAGGTGTGACGATGAGGAAAGAGTGTCATTAACATTATCCTTCTTGGATCTTTTCGGTTTCAACAGACATCATAATTATTAATTATCTAGGGTCCATATGTTCTCACATGAGCTGTTGATCTTCATGTCCTTTCTTCCCTATCATCTTTACGATATCATTCATAATACTCATAGCATGTATTCTTTGTGTGACCAGGGGTATGGTCATCATTTATCTAAGTCCTAAGAATCACAATCAACATCTTCCTTCTTGGTTTCTCACTTCATTGGTCTTTGGATACCTGAAAAGCCAAAAAAAAAAATCTTTCATAAAATAGTAACTAATTCAATCTAAATATGTACTCTTCCTATCTAAGGTTTGTTATATTGCATTGTACTTCTTCTATGAAGGGATTGCATGTGTTTGATAGGTCTGGTTGTGTGACACATGCATAGGAGAAGTCTTGTCACCTTATCGTCAGTAGGAAGGTTGGCAGTGTATTTTGTGTGAGAAGGTTAGTGAGAAGGAGAGCAAGTTATTCGTGACACATAGGTTATGCGCAGTGAATCCATTTGATGAATTCACAAGCTACGAGGTTTCAACATTACATGGTTTTATGCATTAATATCTAGGTCAGGAAAATCATACAAGCGATTTCCTTCAAAGACTCTTAAAAAATGGGTTAGGTATGCAGTCTACAGGTTCACGGGTGAATCTTTGAAAATACATTCTTTAAAGGTTTCACTCACAAAACGATCTCAAAAAAAATTTGTGGTGTTTTTAGGTTGTCAGTTCACGACATGAGGGTGGTATATATTTCTGGGGCACAATGAAATTTTTATTGAACATGTCTATATGAATAAGTATGCAACGAGTGGGGTCTTCTATGGTGGGTTCCGATGGGAAAGCTATGCGGTGTGCAAGTTCATGGGCCTTCGAAAGTTTATGGCTTAGGATTATTTGGTTCTTTCGTAAGGGCGCATGCACACATCCTTTCATGGTGATGTTCGCAACTTTGTGAGTTAGCATAATGGATATATGTAGGTGATACAATGTTTAACAAATGGTCGCATTCCTGCAGGCACAATCCAAAGAAAACATTTGAAGGTGGTATCCCTAGCAATGGTCCTTCTGAGTCTGTGGCAGGACTTGCATATGACTGGTTCATATAATTAGATCCCTTTGTAGGTGATCTTGCTTCTCTTCAGTCAGCGAGATTTACTCCTTTTCATCTTGTTAATGATGTTTGTTTTTATTTTTCAATCAAATGAGTCATGTTGGAAAAAAAACGAGTCTTCTCATCATGCAGAGAAAGAGGATAGCATGAGCTCATATTTTATACAAAATTTTCATTTGATTTCTATATGTTTTCAATCTGACCAATCAAAATGAAATTTCTCATCAAAATTGGGCTCCCATCAGTGTGCCACATGTAAGGCTCTTTTCCCTATTCATGCTAATTAAAAACAAAAGATAATGAAACCTTGGCCTCTTTTCTAGGTGGTCGTGTAAAATATAGTGAGGTTTGGATCGGTCATGTAGGTAAGGGGTAAGAGCTAAATGTGTGATTTGTTCAATTTATCCCATATGTTTAGAGAGTGTAAGTTGGTAATAATAGAGCATTCCTTCCCTATTAGATTAGAGACATTTCAGAGTA
>ML797088.1:183630-202129 GCA_009831015.1 Picea engelmannii
AAAGAAACACACTTTTACCTAACGACATATTAGACCAAGTAGATCTTAACTAACTCCTAAGTGTCTAAATATCCTAACAAAAGGGTGGTGTCTAAAGACATTGTTACAACATTTAAGTAATGCACATTGTGATCAGAACATCATAGTGCATATTTGATCTCTTGATCACCATGATCACTTGATCAGTATATTGATAATGACCCAAGGGGTCTACTATTTTTAGCCTCAATATCTAGTAACCAACTTCTATAGAATCTAAAAGATATTGTCCAAATGTCACCGTTGATTGTTATATTTGACTCCTTCAAATTTGTTTTGTCGAGTAGACTCGACAAGGATTCTCAAACCAACTACCTATCAGTCCAAATCATAATTGATTATTGGTTTAGTCGATCCACCTCCTGACTGTATTTGACTGCTAGTTAATTGTCCGACCGACAGGCACATCGACTACTTAATCGACTGATGTAGTGTGTTGGTTGATCACCTGACCGAATGTATCCAGGTGTAGGTCGACCTCTAAATTGACTAAAACCTGGAGATGTGTGATGAACCATCAATGCTTTATGTTCCAACACCCCCCCATAAACACACATATATGGAGATTCAAAAGGTGAAATTACATCATTATGACAACCCCCCCCCCCATAATTGCAGCTTCATGCAGAGATTGATAAATCTAGCTTCAACTCAAGGTTTGGTGAATATATCAACAACCTGATCATATGTTTTGCAATATTCAAGAGAAACAACATTCTAATGAACAAACTGTCTCAAATAGTGAGCATGGATATCAACATGCTTCATCTTACTGTGGGAAACAAGATTGTAAGAAACATGTATAACACGTTGGCTATCACCATAGATTGTAGTTGAGGTCTGAATAGGAAGGATAAGTTCTCCCAAAATTTGGTGAATCTATACTGCTTTAGTACCTTCTTGAATGATGCCACAATATTCTTCTTATGTAGTCGACAAAGAGACTACCTTTTTTTTCTTGCATGACCATAGAAATGGTCCAATGCTATAGAAAAACAAATAGTCATAAGTGGACTTCTGATCATCATTTTCGCCAACCCAGTAAGATTTGATGAAGTTGATTAGGGAATCTGAACTTCAAAAATACTTGATGCCAAAATGAGTGATACCCTTGAAATAGTGGAAAATTCATTTGATTTATTTTCACTGTATTTCTTTAGGGTCCTGTGTAAACCGAGAAACCACATTAACAAAAAAGGAAATGTTAGGTCAACTACGAGCAAGATAAATAATAATGTTGACCAGTTGTCGATAAAGTGTAGCATTGACTGCATATGTTTGACATGTTTTAGTAAGATTTATTCCAGATTGGAAAGGAGTAGCATAAGTCTTGTAATCAACCATTTTAAAATGATTCAACATATCCATCACATATTTAGAATAACAAATGAAAAATCCATCAAATAGTGGTAATACTTGAAGACCCAAAAAATGATGAAAAGTACCAAGATCTCTCATGTCAAAGAAGTCAACAAGTTGTTTCTTTAATATAAGGATGAAATCAATATTCTTTCCAGTAATGAGTAAGTCATCTACATATCAACAACAATCAAGGTGTCTCCATTGGAATGGAGTACATACAAGATATGACCAAATTCACAATGTTTGAAACCAATTCGAAGAAAGAAATTGTCGATTTTAGCATACTAAGCTTAGGGATCCTACTTCAAACCATAAAGTGACCTCTTGAGTCAAAACACCAAGTTAGAATCCACAAAACCAAGTGGTTCTTCCATGCAAATTTCTTCAGATAGGTCTCCATGGAGAAATGTGCTCTTCACATCCATCTGATGGATTTTCCATCCAAAATGAGCAGCAAGGGAAATAATTAGTTGAACAGAGTTCATCTTTGCAACATGGGAAAAGGTATCAGTGTATTTGATGCCTTATTGTTGAGAGTATCCATTCACAATTAGGTGTTCTTTATGTCACTCAAAAAAACCATTAGAAGTAAATTTGGTTCGGTAGACCCATCAACACTTTACAATGTTCTTTTCTTGTGGTTAGAGTGTTTTCTCACAGAACATCTAGCAGTTATGTCCTCTCCTGTGCACCTTATGCACCTGCTCAATGCCCACTTGGTAGAGCTCTCAAAATCCTTAGTGATTCTAGTTCTTCTTGAACTCACAAAAGAGTTCCTCTCAATGCCCACTTGGCAGAGCTCTTGCAAAACTCCTCAGAGGTTCTGTCTTCTTTTGAACTCAACAGAGTTCCTTCTATGCGCTCTAGCACTTTATCAATGCCCTCTTGGCCAAGTGTCAAGAATCCTCAGTGATTCTTGCTTCTAAATGAACTTACGACCGAATTCTCCTTCTGTGCACTCCTTGCAGTGGCTCAATGCCCACCTGGCAGAGCTCTACAGAACTCACAACATAAGTTCTGTCTGCAACTGTGTTTCACTTACACAACCTCACCTCTTGAGGTACTCAACAACCTCATAGGCCTTTCTCTTGAGTTGTTGATTCCAGTTTTTGTGCCCACCTGGCACATCTATGTCTGAACCTGCAAAATTCAGAAGTGCTTCAGTGCACTGGTATTCAGAGTCTGCAACACTTTGTCACGCCCTCATGGTGTGAAGCCTCTAAGACCTCTCAAGCCTGAAACCAGAACAACTCCTGCAAATGCATAAACATAACATACATTCACAGCATATAAAGAACACTCACAAACATTCATTCAACACAGATAATATGTAGGAAAAACTGCTATTTATATTAAAATGGATAATGCCTGTTTACAATGGTGTTCCTGAGCACGACCTGTAACAAGTTCTCGGCTCCTTCTCTTCTTCTCTCTACTTGTAGACTATAACTCAACTATTCAACTCTTCTATTACAAAATGAGACCCCAAAAGATCTTTTTACCTGAGGGGGCTCTTCGAGCTCTTCCCTCCAAACCTCAACTACTCTATTCAATTACATTCAATGGTTGTCTAGTCCGCAGATCGGATCTAGATCTTAGCCTTACAAAACATTAAATGCCTATCTACCCACAATCTGCACAAAGTCATGACTTCACGACTCAACAGTCTAAGCATTTAATTTCATTCAATTAATTACATTCATTTGAATAAAAAATGAGGGTTGTGCCTCTCTTCAACAATTGAATGCATGTACTCAACGTGGATGGTTGGCTAGATGGCTAACGTGAGATGATGCTCCTACATCATACTCAACTACAAAATTCGTGAGCTCCTGCTCATGAGCTTCCTCCCACAGCTGGGGAAATCCTCTTGGATACTAAACAAATGTCTGGAGCTGTCTCTTCGCTCCATTACCTTGTTGTTCCTGCTGCTTCTGCGCTGCTACTGGTGCTTCTTTTATGCTCAGATGCTCCTCACTGGAAATCCTTTCTGACCTGATCATCAGCTCTCGGATCTCCTCGATCACTTCATCCAACTACTCTCGTGGTTGGCTCTACTCATTCGGTCTCCTCAGCTGATCTCATGATCTCCCATGCCTTCTTCTTCTACTACTTCCAACTTCACCTGTTGGATGTGCATGCCCTGCACTATCACCCTTCCCTCCAGGGCTTCAATCTGCTCATATAGATCAGCCAAACTAATGTTGTCTTCTTCTTCTTCTTCTTCTTCTGCAACCTCCCATGTTGCAGTCCACTCAACTTCCTGGCTGAATGTAGTGAGCCATTTCTCGGAATGCTCATCATCTCCTTCTTCGGTTTGTGTAGTCTCCAATACCTGCTCCAATGCTTCCTTGACAGTCACAGCTAGATATATTCCTACTTCTGTTGTTTCCCCCTCAACATACACAATGCAGACATCTGCCTTTCTCTAGGAAAATGGTAGGAATATTTCAATTCCCCCAATAATCAGAATGCTATTCTAATTTTCCTCTTCTATCAACTACATCTGCTGATCTAAATCCAGTTCTAAGCTTATCTGCTCTGTCATCTCCTCTGGCTGATTCCAACTCACCTACTCATCCCTGCCCACCTGGAAATATGGGATTTTTCTACTGCCCTCTTGGTAGTCTATGTGATCAAATGATCCCATCTATGTTCCCTTGTCCACCTGGCAAATTGGAAACTTTCCGTTGTCCTCCTGGAAATCTATGAGATCCCGCAGTGATCTCGATTCATTTCCCACCTGGCAATGTGAAATTCCTTGGCTATCCTCCTGATAGTCTGTGAGATATTCAACTAATCTCAACTCCTTGCCCACCTGAAAATTTGGAATTTTCTCTTTTCCCTCCTGGCAGTGCTTGAGATCTTCAGTTGTTCCCAATTCATCTTTAGCATAAAAAAAAAATCCAATCTTTGGTTCACATATCTGAACCATTTCCTCAGGTCCGTCGAGGTTTTCAGCATGCCTCAACCATCCCCTTAACAGCCTTCGCTGTCTTCTAGCCATCAACTCCTGGAATGGCCATTTTACCTTCGGCTTCCTCATGGGCCATTCATATACCCATCTCGACTTGTCTTTCTATTGTATCTCCAATGCAAGTTCATCCATCCTCGTGTTCTACTGCATCCACAATGCAAGCTTTTCTATTTCTTTCCTTATATTAGCGATCTCTTCATCTATGTATTCTTTAATCACCAGCTCCTGGTTCTTCCTTCCAGCATACCTACGGCCTTTAGTAGCCATGATGATGTCTCTCTTCTCTCCTGGAAAATCTATTGTCACTCCTGCAAATTTGAGTGCTTCAGCCTCTTCCTACAGTCCTATTGATTGTCTTCTTGATTGCTGCCTATCCGCGAACAATCACCACAAAGTCTTCAACAACCCTGTCTTCATTTTCTTTCTCCTTCTGTCTGCAATATAAAAACAAAATATGTGCTCTGATACCAAAATTGACGCAGTGTATCAGAGTGCTCCTTCACCTCCAACTTCCCTTGCCTCAAATCTACACACAAGATTCAATCTTTGATACCAAACTTGACGTAGACGTAGACACACTCTACGTCCGCTCACAGGATCGTTCAATCACCAAGTGAGTCGGAGCGGCTCTTTTGATCCCCATGGGAATCACTATTCACAAAAATCCACAGGTCCTTCTACCCTGACACGGCCTCTGCACGCGCCTGTGACTTTTCCCTCCAAAATGGAGTTCATGTTTCCATGACAGGAAATACAATGATCGGGCTTCAAGGTTTTCTGTTCTCGATGTCAAAAGTCCTCGACTCCTCGACCTTCCAATCCTCGAAATGCCGAAAAAGATTCAGTTAATGATTTTCCCCTTGGGCTATGATTTGGTCCATATGACCATTCCTCGTATGACCATGGCCTTATCTCAGGATTTTGCTATTTGAGGGCCCTACCTCTTGACCTCTCGACTCCCGATGTGATGATATGCGAAATGTCGATGTACCTATTCCTTAGCCACCTAGCTATACTCCGATCCAAGTGACCATCCTTCACCTGACCAAGGTCTTATTTCGGGGTTTCACAACCCAAGCGCTCGACCTCTTGTCCTCTAGACCCCTGAAGGGCCGATTCCCGAAACTCTGATATGACAGTTGCTTGGAAACCCCTTTTAGGATTTCGTGTTTCAGGTTCTCCTGATGTGAGAATCCTCCTCACCACTGTTCCTTCGCACTCCCAACCTTCGATGTGTCGAAGTGATGTCAATCTCTGCCACGTATCCCAAATGGATGGATGACTCTGATGTGTTTCAGGGTTTTCTCCCTGCATATTCCCGATCTCCTATCTTTGAGACTTCCGATATCCCAAATGTCGATATCCCAATGCGCCAATGCCTTACGGGACTTTCACCCTCCTGTTCATGAAGTTTAAACCTCATGCAACTCCTGTCAGATCCAACAGCTAACGAGTAATTGGACCAATATCTGACGGTCCATATCCTTTCTCTTGTGCACTCCTCTGTTGCACTGCCTCCTGGTCGTGAAATCTTCTCGATGGTCTAGATCTCTTCGACTGGATCCAATGGAGACTGTTGCTCCTCCCGAGCTTTTGGACATTCTTCCCAAACTTGGGAGAATTTCAAAATCTCAAAGGCCTTGACCTTTGCTTTATCCCCGTGATCTCTTGTGGCTTCTGTGCGTAAAATCACTCGCCTGCGCGTATGAAAACGTGGTTCCTCCTGAGCTTTAAAAAACTCTGAACTCTTCTCGAGAGTTCTTTGGCCTCCACACTCCTTGCAGCTATGGCTTCATGTGATTAAAGCACTACTCCTCCTAAGCTTTCACTCTTGAATCCTTGAAGGATTCTGACTCCTACATCTCTACAGGGTCTCTGCGCACATAAAGCGCTATCTGTCCTGAGCTTCTCTTTCTCTAAAACCTTAAGAGGTTTCCACGACTCATGCACACCTTGCAGATTCTTTACACATACACAAAGGTTTTGTCTCTTCTGAGCTTTCTTGCTCCTCAGACCTTAAGGGAATAAATCTTCTTTCTTTCTCCTACATATGGAGAATTACGAGGCCCTCCTGGTGCTCAGTCTGCTCAAGCAACCTATTGTTGAGGGTTTCAGGGTGTTTAGTAACCTTGTGTATATGCTCAATTCCCACTTGGTAGAGCCTCTTACATAACTCCTCAGATATTCTATCTTCTTCTTAACTCAACAGAGTTCCTCTCATGCACTCTAGCACTTACTCAATGCCCTCCTAGCAGAGTGTTTTCTCACAGAACATCCAGCAGTTATGTCCTATCCTGTGCACCTTATGCACCTTCTCAATGCCCACTTGGCAGAGCTCTCATAATCCTCAGTGATTCTGGTTCTTCTTGAACTCACAACAGATTTCCTCTCAATGCATCACTATGCATATGCTCAATGCCTACTTGGTAGAGATCTTGCAGAACTCCTCAGAGGTTCTGTCTTCTTCTGAACTCAACATAATTCCTTCTGTGTGCTCTGGCACTTAATCAATGCCCTCTTGGCTGAGTGTCAAGAATCCTCAGTGATTCTTGCTTCTAAATGAACTTACGGTCGAATTCTCCTTCTGTGCACTCCTTGCACTGGCTCAATGCCCACCTGGCAAAGCTCTACAAAACTCACAACATAAGTTCTATCTGCAACTGTGTTTCACTTACACAACCTCACCTCCTGAGGTACTCAACAACCTCATAGGAATTTCTCTTGAGTTGTTGATTCCAGTTTCTGTGCCCACCTGGCACATCTCTGTCTGAACCCACAAAATTCAAAAGTGCTTCAGTGCACTGCTATTCAAAGTCCAAAACACTCTGTCATGCTCTCATTGTTTGAAGCCTCCAAGACCTCTCAATCCTGAAACCAGAACAACTCCTGCAAATGCATAAACATAACGTACATTCACAGCATATAAAGAACACTCACATACATTCATTCAACACAGATAATATGCAGGAACAACTGCTATTTATATTAAAATGGCTAATGCCTGTTTACAATGGTGTTCCTGAGCATGGCCTGTAACAAGGTCTCGACTCCTTCTCTTCTTCTCTCTACTCGTAGACTCTAACTCAACTATTCAACTCTTCTATTACAAAATGAGACCCCAAAAGATCTTTTTACCTGAAGGGGCTCTTCGAGCTCTTCCCTCCAAACCTCAACTACTCTATTCAATTACATTCAATGGTTGTCTAGCCCACAGATTGGATCTAGATCTCATCCTTACAAAACATTAAAGGCCTATCTACCTACAGCCTGCGCAAAGGCACGGCTTCACGGCTCAACAGCCTAAGCATTTAATTCCATTCAATTAATTACATTCATTCGAATAAAAAATGAGGGCTGCACCTCTCTTTAGTAATTGAATGCATGCACTCGACGTGGCTGGCTGGCTGACGTGAGATGATGCTCCTGCATCAAAATCCCAAGTGTGATTCTTTGAAAAAGAATCATTTTTTTTTCTGCATGGCCAACTCCCATTCAGGTCATCCTTCAACATCTGAGTATGAAATAGGATCATAAGTTTCAAGTACATGATTCATCAAGTCAATGCTAATATGTTCCTTTTGACTTCGAGTTTGTCATCCAAAGGAAGCATCCCTAGCATCAGTTCTAGCAACTTCAATTGTATTGTTTTCCCATTTGGGTAGACAAGAAACATGTGAACTATGGTTCACTTGAGCAGGTCAATCAGAAGTCGGAGGGTCTTCAATCGAAAAACCAATTGGAATAGAGGATGACACACTAGTTGAATAAGATTTCAACAGTCTAGTTGATACATGAACACAGTTCGACTATCCATTTGAATGACTAAAGTATAGAACATGAGAACCATTTTCGGAGACAACATCAAATGGATCATCCTGCAGTAATATAGAGGAGGCATTGGACAACTTAATACCAAAATACTTTTTGTCAAACAATAAATTTGGTTTGATAATGATTTTTCATTTCACAGTATCAAATAGTCCATAGGATTTCAACTCTTCATAGTAGCCCATGATGATGCAAGCACAACTCTTTGCATCCAACTTTTTTCTACAATCATTGGAAATGTGAGCCCATGCAACACATCCAAACACATTAAAGTGGTCTATTGAAGGCTTCTTTCCACACCATTGTTCTACTGGATTCATGGAAGGAACAACTCGATTCAAGATGTGATTGAGTAGATAGTTTGCACAATACACCGCTTCAACCTAGAAGCAAGGGGGTAGATTTTTAGTCTGTAAAAGACATCTAGAAATTTATTCTAAAGTCTGATTCTTTCATTCTCTAATTCAATTTTTCTACAGTGTGTGAGGAACTGACCACTTCCAGTCAATACCAAATCGAACCAAGTATTCTTCAAAAGGTCAATTTACATACTCACCACCATTGTCTGATCTCAGCCATTTCATGGGTCGACCACATTGTTTTTCAATAAAGGATCTAAACTTGTTGAACTTTTCAAAGACAAGGTTCTTGTTCTTTAGAAAATAAACCCATGTAAAGCGAGAGAAATCATCAATGAAATTCAAAATATATCTTGCACCTACAAGTGAGGGTAGATGGATGTAGCAGACATCACTGTGAATAAAATCCAATAGGTTACATGCTCACTACGCTTTTCTAGAGTTGAATGGTGCCCGATGATGCTTCTGAAGCACACAAACCTTACAGATTCCTTCAAGGGGAAACAACTTTGGAAATCCAACAATGATGTTCTCAGTTTCTAGTTCTTGTAGACTTCACAAGTTCATGTATCTAAATTTCTCATGCCAAATTAGAATTCTCTCATTAGTGTGAGTAGCAAGTGTAGTTGGTTCAGTGTCAGGTCGAGTCCTGTCACTAAATTTCTACAAACTACTCATTGGGTCAAGAATCCTTCCTATGAAAATTGACTTTCCTTTCTTCAAATCACAAACATAGAACTGATTTGGCAAAAATTCCACAATATTACCTATCTATGTTAACTGATAAACAAAAAACAATTGGCACTAAGATTTGGCACATGATAGAAATCAACAATATTTCTATGTCGAGAGGAAACATCACCCTGACCAACAACATCCAAAGAAAATTCATCAGCAACATATATTTTCCTCTCGCTAGCTTCGTCCAACCACATGAACAAGGAGGCATCCTTAGCCATGTGATGAGTGCACCTAGATCTGACTACCCATTCATTCTATGCAGATTGAGACAACAAATCCTAATAATTTCTGACTTGGAAGGTGAAATTATCATTGGGTCGATATATAGCGACACATCTCTTTAAAGGTGTTTAGCCTTCTCCTCTAAATAGTCTCTCTTATTATAGGATACTTTCTCCACATGTATATTATTTCCACAGTACTAACATGCCTTCTTCTTTCGACTTCCATGAGGTGCATATGTCTTTTCTTTAGGTTTTTGGTCACGGTATGCAAGTTTCTATGTAGAGGCATCAAAATGTACTCTATCCCTTGGATCCATCTTTCTATTTCCCTTGAGCAAGTGGGATTGGTGTTTACCACCAATATTTCCTTCTTCATGTAGTCTCTATTGATTAACAATCAAAAGGCTAAAGAAAGCTTCAAAGGTGTAATCCTTACCATCTTCCTTGCATGCTTACTAGTTGGTGTGGAAATTCGACACGAACACACCGAATGGTTTTCTCAAGTTCATCAGGACCAAATTGATGAGTTTTCCATATTTATTCTAATAGTTATTTACACCTTCTCCCAATTTCAACTGGAGTTCTTTAACACGTTCCAAATATTCCTTCATTCTATCAAAAGAATGAGGAGCGAGAGAGATCAACTCTTTCTCCAATTGCATGATGTGGATTTCCTCGACTTGTTAGAACAACAAATTCATCTTCTTACACACTTGATGAGGGTAGTCGATTTCACTGAGATGAAATTGAATCTCCTGTGAGATGTAGGTCGTGATGATCCATACAAACTCATCCTTCTTTCCATCAATAATGAACTTTTCCTGGTCATCTTTTGGATATGGAATCACAACCTTCATATACTCCCACAATAATTTTCTCTTTAGTAGGGTTTTCATATATGGTGCTCATATTGCATTATTTTATTTGTTCATAACAATAAGATCATTGTTTAAAGCCATCTTCGATATCTAGACAAAACTTGGTCTATTTCAATAAGTTCCAATGAACAAATCATTGGCCCAAAGTCAATCTCACAACTGATCCCACTCAGCAAGGTTTCCAGATAATAGGTCAAGGTTTCCAGCCATCATCTCTAATACCATGTTTGGGAATAGGGTGGAACACAAAATGAAAACAAAAAACACAATATTATAGATAATCAAAGAGGAACATATTTCAAAGATAGAGGGTGGTGTCTAAAGACATTGTTACAACACTTAAGCATAGTGCACTATGATCAGAACATCACAGTGCATATTTGATCTCTTAATCACCATGATCAATTGATCCATATATTTATAATGACCCAAGGGGTCTTCTATTTATGGCCTTAATATCTAACCAAATTATGTAGAATCTGGAAGATATTATTCACATGTAATTGTCGGTTGCTAGAGTTTACTTTGTCAAATCCATGTTGTCGATTCGGATCAGCAAGGATGATTGACCCAACCACCTATGCATCCAAATCGTAGTTGATTGCTAGACTGCTCGACCCACCGCCTGACTATCTTCAACTGCTGGTTGAATGTCCAACCGACATGTATGTCGACTACTTGACCAACTGATGTAGTGTGCTAGTCATTCACCCGATCGACTGTATCTAAGTGTAGGTCAACCTCTCGACCAGATGAACCCGGGATATGTGTGATGAACCATCAATGCTTGATGTTGCAGAACCAAGGAGGGGAATATTCTCAAGTGTTTAAAAAATGAATTTTTTGAAATGAAATTTTCTCAATTCCTTTTATCAATTAAGAATATGTTTGAAATCAGTGTAATAAGTTCTCATAGTGGTAAGAATTACATCAAATGCATTCAACTCATGTATGCTCATTGCATAGAAGAACAAATTTATTTCGTAAGTGTAGTTGATGCACTATATATTTTAGAAGTTTCTTTCAAAGTCATGTTTCATGATTGTGTCTAGTCATTTATGCGATACTTAAATGATTTTTGTTGGAGTCCCAAGGAAAAAAAACAAAATTTGATCACTATTGTCATATTTCAGATTTAGTTGTGATACTTGGCATGGATGAATGGAGATTTGATTGCGGGCATGCAAATATGGCAAAGGATTCTATATATGAATTTTTTTCTGTGAATTTGAATGGATTAGGGTATCACATCAGAATAAACAAACATATGCTAGACTACTTTGAGTCAAATTTATTCCAAGTATTAAAGATGTGTGTAGGTACATTATTTTGAAAGAGTTTAATAGTAATGTTTAAGGTATTAAATATAAATCAAACAAAAAGGATATTAGTTTGTCTTGTTCTACCTTGTTTTGGTTAGTGGACATTAATAACAATTGTGATAGAAAATTGTTTGAAATAATACTCAGAGTGTTTTGTGAAGATAAAAATCTTTGTAATTCAAGAACTGCTCATGCAGTAAATAGTTACTATTTTGAACATGATATTCTTAATATTTTAATTAATTAGTCTTTATAAGGTGCTAATAGATCCTCTTTGAAAGGATTGAATTAGGTATCGGGGTATTTATGTGAATTTGGATAAGGCTTGCCCACCTTGTTGATAGGAATGTAATTATCATCGCATGCATTTTCAGATGTTAAGTCTCATCAATATTGGTTGAAGGGGTGATTTGGGTTTCTCTAAATTATTTTCCCCACAAAAAAATGATGAATACTTAGCTCGTACAATTGAAAATACATAAAACTAACTAACTATGTGATCAAGAATGCATATAGGGATGGCCACCTTTCTGCTCATTTTTAATCTTATAGATGCAATAATTTAATTGAACTAGTAGTTGTAAGAAGTTTTTTTGATTCTAAGGAGTGCAATCTAGCCCTTGTTGGAGTCTCTTTATTCCAAATGGAGAGAAAATAAGAGTGGAAACAATATGATAATGATAAAGGTTTTTAGTGAAGTACTCCATAGAATACTCAATTATTATTATAATTTAAATATCATTAGATGTGACGTTGTTCCTTTTGTTATTATATTTCCCCTCTTAATATCCATTCTAAGAGAATTATTGCACAATCCTTCTTATCTCCACCACACCACCTTCCTTCTTCTATACCCCCATTCTTTCTTTCCCTCATACTTTTTATCCCCTTCCTAATTGTGTCCATCCTCGAAACCCATCTCTTATCTTTAAAGTTCAGTTTAATACACTAATTTGAATGTTTTATGGAATATGTTTTGAGGAAGATCAACTGAAATTTCATAGACAACAATTGGTTGTTAGTTAACAATGTTTTTTAATGCAATATCTCAAATACTTTAATAAAATCTCAAAACATTTTTTTTTCCTTTTGAGGTGTATTTCATAGCTAATATTGGTAGAAAAATCCTTTGTTTCATATTCAATTATTCAATATACATTGAATCCTCATTCTCAACAATAATTAAATTACTTGAAGAAGAAAAAGAAGAATATGAAGAAGAAGGATTATATTTTTCACTAGGAGGCCTATTGGTTTTATCTATTGAAAAATACTTGTTAGGAGGCGAATCAACAACTACATTATTGTAATAATAGAGTGGGTGTTTTTTTCATGTTCATAATGGTTTATCAAACATTAAAAGAGTAGCATTCATTAGTATTAGTTCACCTAGTTCTAGTTAAACATGGGTACATTGTTTTGGATTTCTTTTTGGTCAGACCTTGTTAATAGAGTTTGGGTTAGTAAGGCTTATTTATTATAAGATTCATATTATTCCTTATCCCACTATCACTCTCAATACATATTCATGTTATCCATTAAGGATATAGTTCCAAACATGGTCTTATTGGCACACAATCATATTCAATATAGCCTTATTTCACTTGTTTTTATCTCTTAATATTTTACCCTCTGGAGAGACCATCCTTGGGTTATTTTAAATTTCCAAAACCCTCCCATATTAGTGAAGTACATGTCCATTCTTATAAAGTTATATTTCTTCAAAAGTAATCAGAGTTTGCAAAAATATCAATGTTGACCCCGTTCACTAGTCATTGGGCATGATGCATGTGAGCCAGGTCTTGCATACAATATTAAATGAATTATTTTGAAATTTTAGAAAATCCAATGGGCATACCCTATTGTTATTGGAACAAATTTTTTTATGATCCATACTTTCCCAATCTGAGTCAGTATGCCATGTTTATTAAGGGTACAAGTCGAGTGTCTTCTAAGGGGACAAATTCCATAGTTGTGACTTACTGATTAGATTATATTTTGAGTCTGACCTATAAATCAAATCTAGCTTGGTGAAAAAATAAGGATGTCTAGTACCTTTGTATTGGTGTATCATATTCCTAATTTGAGCCTTGATTGTTGAGAAATATTTTTTGCAATATTAGCACTAGTTTCAAGGAAACATTTTGGTGGTAGAGGTTCAAAGTTTCAAAAATTTCATTGATGGGAATTGAGACATAAAAATATATATTACAAACTATATCTTACCTCATGATCTTTCCAATAACATATCATTTTCACCATTTAAATATTAGATGGCCCACTTAGAGTTGTCATAAGTTTTTGAACCACTTTAAATTTGAGGGTGTGGTTTGGGTAGAATCCCTAACTAATTTTCTAGGAAGTTGGTATAGTACTTGGTATCCTCAAATTGGATGTTTTCAAATTAATATTTGATACCTTTTTGATGAAACTTTTTTTCCTCATTCTAACATTGTATTATCAAATGAAAACCTTTGTAAAATCAAGTCGCTTGGGGGTCCCACTAGCAAACCAGTGTTTCAATCCACAGTGTCCATAAACCATGAAAACCACATGCATATTCCACCTCCATCCCCATACACCAAAGTGATGTAATCCCTCTTTCACACACCCTCTATCCATTTCTTATACCCCGATGCACATGTACATTGACCGTCCACAATATTAGTTGAATTTCCCTTCCTGATCCTTTACCTTTTATATATTGTTTTAGAAAGTAATAAATGGGGGAAACAAAAAATCTTTACAAATAGGTGGAAATGATACATGTTATTAAGTATTTTATTGATTGAATGTGTTTGATTAATCATATCCCTTAATATCTTTAGCCCACAATGTTTGATCTGTTACTTTTTACATGGTTGGCTAATTTTAGTGTGAATGGATTGAATCCCTTAGTCAACTAATTCATTCATTGAAAACTAGTGTCTCATGTCCATAAAGGAGTTAATTATTCAATATTTTCCTAGCTAAAAGATTCCAGTCAATCCACACCATTTTTTGTTATATCTTTTTCTTCCCCAAAGATGACTAATATCACATATGGAGCTTACAAGACTTCACTAGGTGCACTTTATGTCTATAGACCTTAGTAAAATAAGGGAATGCATATGAAAATATTCATCAATGCACTATAAACCAAAATTTATGAAAATCAAGATAAGAAAAATAAACACTAATTAAAAAAATGTAGAAAAAACTTATGCTATGAAAATAGTAACACTAAATCTTATAGAAGTATCTGAAAGAGAAAAACTGAAAAATAAAAAGAGATCAAGAAATTATAGGAAATATGACCTATTATATACAATATAGCTTCCTTAAGGGAAGTTAGATAAAGTTCCTCTTGAAAATTTTGCTATTGTGTAATATTCCCAAGCCTTTTTCTGCTAGGAACTAAGATTGTGGGTTTGTTGTTTTGTGTTTTCATGTTAAGCCCTAATATTGGCTCATTATCCCTTAATTGGGGCATATTACATTAGTAATGTTATTTTATTTATGTCGGCTTTATTCCATTAGTTGTAATTATACCTCTTAGTCTCCTATATATACCAAGGAGACATTTTCATTTGGAATCATCTTGGAATTGTACATTTATGTGGGCATAAGGAGGTTACCCCTTGAATAGGCTTATTATCTGAATTTTTCTCTTTTTCAAGGAATTGAGTACTTTTTTTGAGGTTTTTCTATGCTATATTAATATTTGGCTCTTAACATATGGTATCAGAGCTCAAGGTCTTGGGGTTTCGATGCTACATCTGAGACACCTTGGCATTTTCGCTATAAATTGTTTTCTACAACATTTCAAAAGGAACGGCTTGGAGGATATTTAGTAGATGGATCAAGGTACGTTGGATTAAAATTTCATCTCCTAAGGCCTTATAATTTCGGAGATACATCCTGTGCAACATAGCGTTCTGGAATCATCCTGAACTGAGTCATTGCAGAATTTTTTCTATAAAACGTTTTCTGTAATGTTTTAGACCCTAAAATATGGATGATATTGACAGAAATTAGTATGGTATCTGTGGTAAAAATTTCAGATTATGGGTCATCTTACATTTGTAGATACACCCTGTGGAAGATAGGGTATCTGACTAGTCCTATTGACTAGTCTCAAGAAGGTGTTCCAAGTAAAATGATCATAACGTCTTCCTAGAGTATCCAAATTGAGTGACATGAGTTGCATTGGATAGTGGATAGTCTGTAGTATTTCTAGTACGAGTTTCAGAATTTTATATCAATTATTTTGTGCAGGGCACGCTATACAAGTGACATCTCCTGGAAAGGCCAAAAATCAACAAGTTGTGGGGAAGTTACTGTAAATTCCACTTGGCACATCCAATGTTGATCAGACCTGTGGCATTGCAGAGAAGAAATATCAAAGAACTTCAAAAAATAAAGTTTCATACCCAGAAGGGATGAAACTTTGGAGATACAACAGAAGAAATATTGTCTAGCAGAACCACCTCAAAATCAAGGTTCAAAAGTGATACTTGGCCAACATGCCACCCAAAAAGGGAACTTCTACACCAAATAAGCCTCAAGATAATCCTACATGGACTCTTGATGAAGGTGAAGAAATGCGTAGGGACATAAATGATTTACAAAAGAAGGCAGTAAAAAAAGATGAACTACAAGAGATGATGGAGGGTTTAAAAGGGGAGATCATGGAAGGATTGAAAAATTTCATAATAGAGAGGACACCTGAAAGTGAAAATGTATCCCATGAAATTCATGATGAGGACACAAAGAAGGTGAATCAATAATGGAGAAATTCCAACTTTGGGTTGAAGACCAACCACGTTCCTAAGATTGATATGAGGAAGTTTGATGGCAACGACCCAATCACATGGATACTTCAGATGGAGCAATTCTTTGATCTACACAATGTGCCACATACACAAAAGGTACAAATTGATTCTTTATATTTAGAACCCAATCAATTTGTATGGTATCGATGGCTTTGTTCTTGCAAATCACTCGTCACTTGGACAATTTTCACGGAAGAAATGATAGCACACTATGAGGATACACAGAGCAATACCTTCTTTAGACAATTGATAAATCTCAAGAAAAAGCGTTCAGTTACAGAGCACATTGAGAACTTCCAAAGATTGAATATAAATGTAACAAATATTCCAGATGAGCACTTGATTGATGTATTCATAGGAACTTTAAAGGATAACATTCAACATGAGGTTCACCTTTGGGAACCCAAATCATTGGAGAATGCATTTAAGGTGGCAAGAAATGTTGAAAGTAGAAATATGGTTGTGGCTACTAGAAGGACCAATCCCAACATCTATAGAAAGAATAATGCTTCTTCTTCTAAAACACCTCAACCTACAAGGTTGACACCTCAACATTTGGAGGAAAGTAAAGAAAAAGGTTTATGCTTTAATTATGACATCAAGTACAGTAAGGGGCATAAGTGTGGTGAGAAAAAATTATTCTACCTAGATTGTGAAGAGGAAGAAGAACAAGAACAAGAACCATCTCAAGATGAAAACATAGAATCAATTTCATCTGAAGAGTTGACTCCCACTATATCGTGTAATGCATTGGCTAGAGTTATCACTCCTCAAACCCTCAAGATCGAAGGATACATCAAAAAGAAAAAGGTAATAGTCCTAATTGATTCTAGCAGTACTCATAATTTCATTCATTATAAATTAGCCAAAGCTCTCAGTTGCTTTGTATATCCAGTGCCAGAGTTTCAAGTAATGATTGCAGATGGAGGAACTATCAATTGATCAGGAAAATGCAATAAGATCAATATTACTATGGGGGAATATGTAATGAATAGTCCAATGATTGCTATACCCATGGGTGGTGTTGATGTTGTACTAGGAATCCAATGGTTACAATCATTAGGAACAGTGGATTTTAATTTTCAAGATCTTTTCATGATTTTTTCATTGGAAGGAAAAGAAATTGAGTTAAGAGGTATCACAGGGAAACCTGGTAAGGTGATAAGTTCTAATGGAATGACAAAATTATTGAATAAGGGGCATCAAGGCGTTATTGCACAACTATGCTCACTAGATGTTCAAACATCTAAGCCATCTATTCCTCAAGATATCCAAGGGATCATTGATAAGCATTCCAAAGTATTTGAAGATATTCCCAAAGGTCTTCCACCCACTTGAAATCATGATCATGAAATTCACCTAATTCTTGGTAGTGTTCCTCCTAACATCAGGCCATACATATACCCTTATGCCCAGAAGAGTGAAATTTAGTGCATGGTTGAAAAAATGTTAGAGGCTGACATTATTAGACCTAGCCAAAGTTCTTACTCCACACCAGTGGTAATGGTATTCAAGAAAGATAGCTCATGGTGTATGTGTCCAGATTATAGAGAGCTCAACAAGATCACTATTAAAGATAAGTTTTCTATTACTGTCATTGATGAATTGTTAGATGAACTACATGGACCAATATATTTCACAAAATTGGATCTCCATTTAGGGTATCACCAGATTAGAATGAAGGAAGAAGATATCCCAAAAACAACATTCCGAACTCATGAAGGCCATTATGAATTTTTGGTCATCCCTTTTGGCCTTACAAATGCACCTTCCACATTCCAAGGGTTGATGTATTTCATTTTCAAGCCCTTGCTTCAAAAATTTGTGTTAGTATTTTTTGATGATATACTAATCTATAGCAAGTCTTGGGAGGATCATGTGTGACATGTTGACAAGGTGCTACAACTACTAAAGGAGCAACAACTATATGCCAAACCATCCAAATGTTTCTTTGG
>ML797088.1:204416-223632 GCA_009831015.1 Picea engelmannii
CATCTTCACGAGTACACCCAGTTTTCCATGTTTCATGCTTAAAGAAGGTTATAGGCGACAAGATCCCAGTTCAAACTATATTTCCAGAACTTGACGAGGAAGGAAAAATCATATTGGAGCTTGAAGCCATCACTGACACAAGAGTTCTCCATATGAGGAATAGATCCATTTCAGAGTATCTCATTAAATGGAGGAAACTACCAGCTGAAGATTCCACTAGGGAATATGAATATTTTATACAGAAGCATCCATAATTACTCAACATTGGAAACAACACTTGTCTCAAGGGGAGGGGCATGCTAAGCCCTAATATTGGATCATTACCCCTTAACTGGGGCATATTACATTAGTAATGTTATTTTATTTATGTCGGCTTTATTCCATTAGTTGTAATTATACCTCCTAGTCTCCTATATATACCAAGGAGACATTTTCATTTGGAATCATCTTGGAATTGTACATTTATGTGGGCATAAGGAGGTTTCCCCCTCGAAGAGGCTTATTATCTGAATTTATCTCTTTTTCAAGGCATTGAGTACTTATTCTGAGGTTTTTCTATGCTATATTGATATTTGGTTCTTAACATTTTATTGCAGAATTTTTGTTATAGAAAGATGTGTTGGTAGTTTTGTATGAGAATTTACATCATATAGAGCATAAAACATATAAATATCACAAATCACATTGAGAAACACAACAAATACTTCAGAAAAAATCATATCTGACCTTTATTATAGTAATAGGTCATCCTTCAAACACAAAAATGTAGACCTAGAACCAAAAACACAATAGAAAGTCCCTGGTTGTAGATAGAATATAATGGAATATCCAAACAACTAAAAACTAAGTGAAGAGTAGATACAATATCAAATTCTCTTCCTTGAACACGTTTAACCTTAAGATCTGATGCGAATACACCCTGATTGGCTAAAGAAGATTAATATTTCGTCCTCTTAGAATATGGCCCCAAAACCCTTAGAAAATAGTACGAAACTTTATATCGGGAATAGGATAGTAGAGATGGACCAAACCCTTGGTCAGATCTTCAAATCTAACCCTCTGATTAAATATTTACTTAGTGAATGATGCACCCTCTTCAAAATTTGCCCCAAGCTCAAATAAATCATATGGGATTGAGATAAACCCTTTGGAAATGGATGAGTTAGGGAACTCTTGGACTGATAAATCCTCCTAAGAAGAGTTTGGCTCTAGATCTCACTCTTCCTCCTCAAATCGAGTAGATATCCTTGTTGCAGTGCACCCCCCCTGCAAAAACCTCCTACATTTACACCTTGTCTCCTCCTTTGTGAAGATGGTAATTGAAATATGGTGTAGAATGGTGAGGAAGGAATATTTCACCTCCTTGGCCAAGCTTGGACCAAGAATATAGGGATCTGTCACCTCCTTGCTGGTCACTAGGGTTTCTTGACTCAAAACACTCAAAATGTAAGTTTCATAGCTCAATTCACTCAAGAGAATAATATCATGAATGAGGAGTGAGGAACCCTCCTCTTCCTTTTATACCTCCACCATCTAATTTATTGTTGGGTTACTTTTTCATTTTCTAAGGTTACTATTTTAATTTTTCCTTTAAGTTACATAGCCTTTTCCCCTTCTAACTGTTGTCACTTTAATAATATAACATTAGTTCTTCTAGTGACATTTCCACACCTCAAATTCCCCTTTTTTACCTTGGAATATAGTCTAGATGTGTAGCTAGAATAATAAGTCCTCATGTGTTCATGTCAAAGTGAAGGGGACATTACAATCTCCCCTACTGGAAATTTCTTTCCAACAAGCAATTCCGATCTAGTTTGGTGTAATACCTACTCACTTTCCCAAGTAGCATATTCTATAGGCAAGTCCTTCCATTTAAAGACATATTGTCTAACTTCTCTGCTCCTTAGTTGCTTCACCCTAGTTTCTATGATCTCTTCTGGAATCAAGAGTAAGTGACCTTCATCATCAAATGGTATAAATTTTTCATTGGCTATCACATATTGCCCCAATGCTCTTTTTAGAAGGAAACATGGAAGACATTGTGAATTTTACTCCCTAGTGGAAATTTTAGTTCATATGCAACTTCCCCAATTCTTCTTTGCACTTCATAAGGTCCATAGAAGCACAATTTAAGTTTCTCAGCACCACTCTTCTTGATAGATGCTTGCATGTAGGGTTGCAGCCTTAAGTACACCAAGTCACCAACGTCAAAAGTGCGCTCCACCCTCTTTTTGTCAGCATACAATTTCTATTGGTTTTTTGCACTATGCAAATTGTATTTGAGATCTTGGAGGATGTCATGGTTAACTTGTATCCACTCCTTTTCCATAGGAGCCCTGCTATCTCCTAACACAATCTCTGCAAAAGTAAGAGGCTTATATTTGTACAAGGCTTTTAAAGGGGACATACCAATAGACATGTGGTGGGTGGTGTTGTATCAATACTCACCAAAATAAATCCATTTGACCCAAAAATTTTGTTGCCCTATTACATAGTTCCGACGATACCCCTCCAACCACTTGTTTACAATTTTTGTTTTCCCATCTGTCTATGGATGGTAGCTCATGCTAAGGGTCAAATAAATTCCCACCAATCTAAATAATTCTTTCCAAAATATGCTCATGAATTTGTTGTCCTTGTCACTCACAATGGTCTTAGGTAAGCCGTGTAACCGGAAGACCTCTCTGAAGAATAATTCATCCACTTTTGATGCGTTGTAGTCCATGGATATGGAAAAAAATGATTGACCTTGGTTAAACGGTCCACTACCATGAATATATAATCCTTACCTTGTGCCCGGGGAAGACTTATGATGAAACCCATTGATATGCTTTCCCATTTTCTCTCTGATATAGGAAGTGGTTGTAAGAGCCTTGCTGGATGAGAATGTTCATATTTATTTTGTTGGAAAGTAGTACATTCCTTGATGTGACACATGATGTCTCCCTTGAGTCCTTTCCAAGAGAACCTTCTCTTATTTGCCCGTAAGTATTATGAATATTCTAGAACTAGATAGATGTTCCCTTTGTAATAAATGATATCATTCATGAATCTATACCTGTCATCCTATAGTTTTCCATCCATCAACTCACATGAAAATTTTCTTTTAGAATACTCCACTAGTAGTTGGGACTTCCAGTCAACTGATATTTTCGTCATGGAATATGTTGAGGGTATTCTTGATAAGGAATCCACTACTACATTATTATTGCCCTTGACATATTCTATATCAAATTTGTAAGCTTGGATCTTGCTTACCCATTTTTTATTCCTCTCATTAAGGTCTTTCTGGCCCAAAAAGTATTTGAGGCTATTGTGGTCAGTCATCACCAAAAATTTTGCTCCAACTAAATACTACCTGAATTTGGACAATGTGTGCATTATGGACAACATTTATTTATCATAGATGGTATAGAGAAGCTCAGGTCCCCTCAATTTGTGGCTCTCATAGGCAACATGATTCTTATTCTGCATAAGGATGGCCCCAACTCCTTCCCCAGATGCATCACACTCTAGTATAAAAGGTTGAGACAAATCAGGTAGGGATAGTACAGGGAAAGTACTCATCACTTTCTTCATCCTCTCAAATGTAACCTGCACTTCATCAATCCAAGAGAATGCCCCTTTTCTGGTTAGATCTGTCAGTGGTGCATAAAGTTGGGAGAAGCCTTTGAATTTTTTTATGTAGTAGATGCAAATACCAAGGAATCCTTTTAGTTCTTTAATTGTCTTAGGAGTGGGCCAATCAATGATAGCTTGTATTTTCTCTTGACGAACCTGTACCCCCTTTTCCCCAATAATGTGTCCCAAGTAGAGAACCTCGGTCATACCAATATTAGACTTAGATTCTTTGGCATATAAAGATTATGTTTCTCCATGATGCTTAATATTTCATCCACATGTCTTAGATGGTCCTCCCATGTCTTACTATAGATCTAAAAATAATCAAAGAAGACAAGTAAACATTTTCTCAATTGCTTGTTGGACACATGGTTCATACAATACTAAAAATTAGTCAGAGCATTGGTGAGGCTGAAAGGCATCAAAAGCAACTCATAATGCCAAAAGTGACATCTGAAGGTAGTTTTATGTATATCCTTCTCTCTCATCCTGATCTAATGATAGCCAGAGCGTAAATATATATTTGTGAAGTAGACTTCACCATGTAGTTCATACAACAATTCATCAATCCTAGGAATGGGGTACTTGTTCTTAATGGTTCTTTTGTTCAGGGCCCGTTAATCTATGCACATGCACATAATCCCATCCTTCTTTTTCACCAATACCACTAATGATGAAAATGATCTTGATCTTGGTCTGATATGCACCATGGCTAGCAACTCCTTGATGGCACTTTCTATCTCATATTTATGCTTCTTAGGATGCTTGTAAGGTGTGTTTATTAGTGGTTTAGCACCCTACTCCAACACAATAATGTGTTCAAATCCTCTATCTAGTGGTTGACCTAGAGGGATCGGTTCAAAATCCTTTTTGTTCTTATGAAGGATTCTTTGAATGTCAAGAGGATACTATTTGGGTTCTCCATTTCCTATCTCCATAATAAAACATTCAACTGTGTAGGCCACCTCTTCATGCTTGAATATGGCATGCATGTTTTTGGTGGTCACTACTCTATGTGAGTTCCCTGTCATTCCCTTGAGTGTGATCCTTTTTCCCTCCTCATTGTTAAAGGACATTTCCATGGTATTATAATTGGTAGTAATAGTCCCCAAGGTGATAAGCAATTGGACCCCTAATATAATATTTGTATATGGAATGTCTACCACATAGAAGTCTTGTACCAAGGTGTACCTTCCCAATGTCAAGCTCATTTGGGGAATATATATGTCACATGTCATAGTGTGTACACCTTCTACCTCAACTAGAAAACCCTCAAACGGTGTCATGGGAATGCACCTCCTTTTAACCATAGCCACATCGATGAAATTATGTGAAGCCCCTCCATCAATAAATATTGTATCTCTTTGCCTTGCACCACACCTTTCATTCAAAAAGTGTTGAATTTGGGTACCCCACTCATAAAATCTATAACGACCTTCTTGAGGCCTTCCTCATGTGTCGTGGGTACGTCATTCTCTTGTACCTTCTTATCTTGTTTTGTTTCCTTATGACTCATGTATATATTATGAAGAGATCCACTTTACTCATCTTCAAATTCATCTTCACTATCTGACACTATATCAATATAATGAATCTTCCCCTTACTCCAACACTTATTCCCTGGCTACCATGATTCTTTGCATGTGAAGCATAGTTGCTTCCTTCTCAATTACCTCCTTGTAGCCTAATCCAATGCCCCCTTTTCTCTGTCAAATTTTCTTGGACTTGTGGGTTTATTAATAATTGAAGGTTTAGGAGTGAATTTGTTTTTACTGGCTACTCCATTCAAGTACCTAGTGCTCTCAATAGAATCCTGTAGGGTTGTATGCTTGAAATCCTTCACCCATCCACGTAAAGGCTCATTTAGTGCCTCAATATATATCATCAATAAATGGGACTCAGACATATATAGAACCTTAATTGCCACCCTTTGAAAATCTTCAATAAAATCTTATGTAGACCCTGTTTGCTTCATCTGCGTGAGCTCCCTGAAATTAAGCTAAGGATCCTCCATATCAAACCTATCAGTGATTCTATGACTGAAATCCATGTAGGAAGTAATTTTTCCATGCCCCAAGGTAGTTACCCCATGGAACCACCAATCATGGGCCTTGCCCAACAAATGCATGGTTGCATACTTCATGGCATTTTCTTCTTCCATGGAGTTCAACTGTAAATACACATAGATATTTTGTACCCAAGTTGTAGTTGCTATCTGATTGGTTCCATCAAAGGTAGGAATTTCCATCCTACTTTCCTTGCATACTAGCTCATTATCTCCCTGATAACATTCCTTGGATTTATTTTTGAGTTTGAGATGATAGAAATCAAGTAAGGAGACTTGTCTCTTGAAACCTGCACTCATATTGTTATATTCCCTCTCCATTGTCTCCCATTCATCCTCCATAGTCTCCTGACTCAAAGGATTATATTCCCTTGGCTGAGATGTTCTGAAAGTAGGGAAGTACAGTCTAAGAGTGGCTTTGTTGGCTATGTGGGACTGAGAGGGTATGTTTCCTGTATTTCCCTTGTGTATGGATTCCTCCTAATTTTCATTTCCCCCTTCAGAACCACTAGCCCCATTGTTTCCTCCAAATGTTGGTGCATCCTTGCCATGTTTTTGCTCTATCAAATATTGGCAAACAATCCGCTGAGTCCTGGCTTGCTCCTCCAAAAGGGATATCATTCTATCTTGTCCTTTAGAGAATTACATCAGAGATATTTTAAGATCTTCTTGGCCTTTGGATAAATGATCCTTCATTTCACCCAAATGATGTTGTTGTATAACCTGGTTGTTCTATAGACTATCAAAAACCCTTTTAGACAACAATTCTTCCTCTTATTCCCGAGTCTCTCCCATACTGATCTCTTGATTTTCTTCCTCAAAATTACCTGTAAGTGGTTGTCCCCCACGGCCTTTTCTTCTGGGCATTAAAATAATCATAGGCTGGCGAAGGAAATTTGCTCTGATACCACTGTAATATTCCCAAGCCTTTTTCTTCTAGGAACTAAGATTTTGGGTTTGTTGTTTTGTTTTTTTATTGTAGAGTTTTTTTTACAGAAAGATGTGATGGGAGTTTTGTATGAGAGTTTACAACATAGAGAGCATAAAACATATAAACATCACAAAGCACCTTGAGAAACACAACAAATACTTCAAGAAACTTCAGATCTGACCTTTATTATAGTAATAGGTTGTCCTTCAAACACAAAAATGCAGATCTGGAACCAAAAACATAATAGAAAGGCCCTGGATATAGATACAATAGAATGGAATATCCAAACACCTAAAAACTGAGTGAAGAGTAGATACAAGATTAAATTATCTTCCTTGAACACTTGTAACCTTCAGATTTGATGCATATACACCCTGACTGGATGAAGAAGATAAATATTTCGTCCTGTTAGAAGATGGCCCCAAAACCCTTAGAAAATAGTAACAAACTATATATCGGGCATATGACAGTACAACTAGACCAAACCCTTGGTCAGATCTTCAGATCGAACCCTTTGATTCAATATTTCCTTAGTGAATGATGTGCCATCTTCATAAATTCTCCCCAAGTTCAAATAAGTCATATGGCAAGAGAAACCCTTTGGAAATGGATGATTTAGGGAACTCTTGGACTGATAAATCCTCATGAGAAGAGTTCGGCTCTATATCTCACTCCTCCTCCTCAAATCGAGTAGATCTCCTTGATGCAGTGCACCCCCCTGTAGAAACCTCCTACAGTTGTGCCTTGACTCCTCCTTTGCTGAAGATGGTAGTTGAAAGATGGTGTGGAATGGTGAGGGAGGAATCTTTCACCTCCTTGACCAAGCTTGGAGCAAGAAGAGAAGGATCTTTCACCTCCTTGTTGGTCACTATGGTTTCTTGACTCAAAACCCTCAAAACGTAAGTTGCATAGCTCAATTCAGTCAAGAGAATAATAGCATTAATGGGGAGTGAGGCACCCTCCTCTTCATTTTATACATACACCATCTAATTTTATGTTGAGTTACTTTTTCATTTGCTAAGGTTACTATTTTAATTTTTCCTTTAAGTTACATAGCCTTTTTTCCCTTCTAACTCATGTCACTTTAATAATATAACATTATTTCTTCTAGTGACATTTCCACACCTCAAATTCGCCCTTTTAACCTTGGAATATATTCTAGAGGGGTATATAGACTACTAAGTTCTCATGTTCTCATGTAAAAGAGAAGGGGACATTAAATATTGATAGGGAGAAAATCCAACTCTCGTTGCATGTCTTGCAATTTGTACATGCCAAGGACAAATTTTCATCCACTCAAAATGGTCCAATCCAAAGTTGTTGAAATTTCAAGTGTTTTCCTTTTGAATCATTTGGTTTATCGTAATTAAGGATAAGGTGATGGCTATGTATATACAAATAAAAACTAATAAACACACACATATACAAAGCAAGGGACATCAAGAGTATATGCACAAGAAACCCCCCAAGGGGAAATTATACTAATCAATCATTCACATGCATATTTCTATTGTACAAATGGTCCTTTTGTATAACTACAGGTGACCATAATAGCTATGTCAAATTTAATATCTAGTTCAACCCATCTCCATAACTATGTCCACGATATCTCCATGAATATCTCAATATATATTCATCCCTATATTCTCTCATTTCCCCTCATCTCTCATTCTCACATAGACTTCTAGAATTTGTCTACATTATTAGAAATCCATCATATTATTTAGACATTATTCATGATCAAAAGTAGGAATTATTCCTTGATACTCCCCCTTAACGAACACTTTTTTTGTGTGTGGAATAATCAATGGAAACCCTCCGAGTACTTCCCCACATTTTGTGGATGGTAAATGGGGTAAAACGCCGGCCCTAATTATGAGGCATCGCCATGAGGGAATAAAAAGAGTCGAACGCATGACCAACAACAAGCATGAAAAATCACATCTTTCTCTAGAACAATTGAGCTAACCCTCGGGGATACTCCCATTAATGAATACTTGTGATCCAATCATTTACCTTTTTCTATGGTCTCATATTCATATTCATATTCTTTGTCTTCCTCTTCAATATTTTGTGATATTTTGTCTTATTCATTATTCATCTTGTACCTACAAACATAAACAATTTTTGTTGAAGTCCATATAAAAAAGTTACCATAAACAATTGTTGTATCTGTCAGTTCTCTAGGAAACCTTTTCAAGTACATGCTTCATCAATCATTCATTCAAAAAAAAATTCAGTCCCCTTTGACAAATAAATGCACCTGCATCAAACTTCCAAGTAACAAAAGGCTTCTTCATGGGATCCTATCCATGAGTTCATCAATACTTCTACCATGATTAGATATTTCTGAAGCTATCATTCATGTAGTATCTTCAATATGTGATATGCCTACAACGTTGCTCAATCCATATGTAACTCTCAAATATTTCTTTCATGGATGAATGACCATTCCACTCCTTTTCTTAAACTATGAATGACCATTCCTCTCCTTTTTCATGACTTGCAATCTCCCTAGTTTCCTTAGATCGAAATTTCTACCAAATGCATACTGCCTCAAATCAATAGTTCTTCCCATGGTCAATATTATCCTCCTAACTTTCCACTTATTCATTTCCAACAACAAGTTCTCTCTCATGACAAGTGTTTTTTTTTCTACCACAAAACATTCTTACATCAATGGTTTCAGCGTACCACAAACCATACAACATTCATATTATGGGGGTATACTCGCCTCATCGAGCTTACATCAACATTGCCTCAGGTACATACAGTTTCCAAATTTCAACTCAGGATAATCTATCCTTTATAAAAGCATAGGACCAAGATAACCTATGACAAAATAGAATGCATACAAAATATATTTCATGTTGGAGTGTGCGCAATGTCCAACAAGATAACCTATGACAATAGATTGGAAAACTTAATTTATGAACCATTGTCATGATTTGATATGAGTAAAACTTTTACTTAACTTTTGCCTTTCTTTAGATCTTTACATCAAGCAAATCTCATGTAATGACTTGATCATAAATTTAAGCCTAGGGTGTCAGGTAACATCGATCGTGAAACCTTATTCAATTTTATTTTCATTCAGATACAACCAATTACACATGGATAACTTTTCTCTTCATGACTTTGAGCTTTTACTTGATTCCAATTTCCTTCAAACTTGATTTTGTTCCCATTGGACCCATTTTATACCATAACATCCATCACATGAAGAACAAGTTACCATTACTTTGACACCTTTTTCATGACCATTTATTAACAAGAAAAACCTTTTATTTGAGTGGAACATCCATGCATTATTTATCAAGACTCGGGTTTCATTTAACAATTGTTGTCAAGAATCAGGTTTCATTAGATTTTCAACCATCTCATTCAATTTTTCCATTTCATATTTTTTACAAGTAACATAGGGTTTGTAGCTTTAAATCTTTAGATCTAGCTTGCATTTCCAAGTTGGTCTGAGCTAATAATTTTGCATCTAGTTATAAACTTGGTTTTTTTTTTAACAAAATACGGTGGATTTGTATTTCATTAAATGTGCGGCCAAAGCACAGAAAGTACAAAAAAAACCTTCTAGAGAACAAAAACAAAAATATGGCATCTCCAAAACAACACTCAACCAACTAACTAATCCATAACTCCTTTCTTCCATTTTCTGAATTCACTATATATTTGCACAGATAATCTCTATAGAATATACCAAGTATACAAAGTACAAAACAAAGAATAATTAATTAGAAAGAGACAGAGTTGTTGGAACCTCATCCTCTATTTCTAGATTTTCTAACAGAGCATTCAAGTCAAGAATATGACTTGCACCAAGATGAGGCAAGGAATTCGTTGTTGATCCAGAGACATAAACAGATAGAGGAGGCTAGAGTTGAAGTTACTCCACTTGTGACCACAATGATGCCAATTCATCCTGTAATTTACCCATCATACCATGATGTTGAACCAACGTTTCCATGAACAAGGTGACTATGGAATTCAATGTGTTGATAGAAATACAGAGTCTTTTTTGATCAACCATGTCCTCATCTTCAATTGTGCCCTCATGTTGCTCACTTCTTTCCCTACCCTCCATTACTTCTAACTATGTTGGATTAAATAACACCAGCCAAAAAGATGTATCCCAGAGATAACTGCAGGAGCCCTTGAACAGAAGTGAAGGGACCCCGAAATAGACTTTTCTAAGATAATTCCCAAATTTTCCAAGAGGGAAATCATAAATATGAACGAGAAACCAATCCCTAAAACCCATAGACCTTCAAATGAAATAGAGAGCTCTGGTCGGGAGCATACCCATGCCCCAACCATCCAATCTATGACCCAACAAGAAATTCAAAATCTAATTCCTAGAAAAATTCACCTTCCTCCAACCATGTCGAATCCATCCCAAAATTTTCCAAATTAACACCTTCAAGCATCAAAATTGAGCCTTTATCCTGAATTCACGCGACTACCCGTGGATGTTGATGGAGGTTGAGATGAACGTCTCTCCTCCATATACACCTAGACACCTTCCACTACCTCGCATGATGGAAATCAACTCATAAAATGACATATCCCACAATTGTGGATCATGAAACCAACCCCGATGTACTTTCCACACTCAGGCATCACTATTCTCGCAGTTCAATCTAGCTCAAAGCCTCCACAAACCCATTCATTGACGAAAATATCAGGACTCCATATCCCTACGACCTTCTCCCACATTTATTAAAGACTCGATGGTACATGCCCTGCCGCATGTGCACATTGTGCCCACATCACCCCCATAGGCCCCAACCATTATTGGACAATCAAACATTGGGGGGCAGGGGGGTTAAAAATGAACATCCCTATTAATCCAAAAGTATCCTGGGGCCATTCTTATGGGTTGATCAACCATTTCATATACTTGTTTGTTGTTTTCCCGTAGAACATGAAAGAAGTGAGAAGAGAATAATTTGAGACTAAGTTTGATGCAGCCAATGATGGGCATCAATCCCACATCCTTAGGATGAGAGCCCACCATGAAATACCTTTTTGTGTTTTTTGACTCCCCAACAATATTGAATAGGGATACTTGACGATCTTTAGTAATTTGAAGTCCTTGTAATTATGCATAAGCCTCTACTTTGTTGTTCGAATAGTTCCTCAAATTCCAATAGAATGCGACTTCGCTAATTACTCTAGGGGAATAAAGTACCACACCCCCTGCACCTGCCTCCCCAATATTTCCTTTAGAATCATCATCAAAGCATAGAGTGAAACACAACATGGAGTTCAACCAACACTGAAACTCATAAAGTGAAATGCGAAGTTGCTAGAATGATCTGTAAGTACCTTACTACTAACCAAAAAATGCAAGTTAAACTTATCCATCCACTTTTCCTCCGATACTCTTACTTAGAGTTAGGAACCTTCTTCATGGAATTTTCCCACTTTTATATTTGAGATACTCAAACATTTGGCATGTAATGTTCCTAACTTGTAGAGTATAGGAAATACTGCTAAACTGTCAAATCCATTGTCTGATCTGATACTCTAGGGGATTCTAGATGCGTTTGATTTAATGTTTTAACATGATTGGTGATTTTTGCATGTGTGTTTCATTCAATTAATGTTTAGGAAGAATATATGATTCATAAAGAATAAGGAACAAACACCATCTGATTCATATGTATTATGAGGAAGAATAACAGGAAATACAATAATGTGCAGAAAGAAGATGAAATCGTCAGCTAGATCTCATGGATTGTCACTAGAATACAAGAAACTAATACAAAAAACTCGTTATCGTAAGATGAAGGAGAATCTGTGCATGCATAGATAGATCGATAAAAAGATGCAGTTCCAGAAACTCACGACAACTGCTACAACTATGGAAAAATCACCCTGGTGGCTATACTCGACAAAATCACATGGAAATTTTCCCAAACTAAGTGCCCTGACCTATAGGATGCTACTGATGACTCATGGGCTGAAGATTGGATCCCAGAAGCTCTAGATTCCATCCCTTGGGTGGTTGCAAACCTCTTGGTCTCAATGAGTGCACCCTAGTGATTCCTTCGATGGAATCTACTTCATTATGACTCAAAATGTGTTTCCTGGCTAGTGATGTACTAGGTCGGAAGGGTTTCCTCTGATCTGATCCAAAACTCCCTCTGGAACCCCAAATGTCACTCCTCAAGAGCTGATCACTATCTGTCTGTATGTTGCGCACTGAGAGATTCCACTGTTAGAATTTGATCACTGGTGGCTCAAAATATGTGCCCTAGCTATTCCTCAACTCGGTTTGGAGGAATATGCAAGATAATCTCTGGCCTCCTGCAGCTACAAAAAACCCTCTCTAACCCTTGTGCCCTCACTCGCTGAGCTGCAAAAACACTGCAAATTGGATACTCCTAAATAACATGGTGAAATACCTGGATGGTATCTCCGATAGGCTAGGATGTGTCTCTCAACACCAAAATCGATCAATGGTGGTGGTTTCTTCTAGAAATCCACAAAACAAAGAATGTTTATTCACCTCCTCCTTTGGAAACTCTCTCAACATCAAATCATAACATAATTATGAATCAGGTTGCTTTACCCTTCCTTTATAGCTTCCCAAAACCCTAATTCATTGTTTACCTTTTCCCTCCAAGTGACTTTTACTTTATTTTATTATTCCTTGATTAAATCACTTAATTAATTAATTAATTAACCATTTTACCTCTAAAAAGTGATTTATCCATCCTTATGGCTTCCCCGACCACTGAAAGTCACTTCTCCTCATTTTATCCTATCATGATCTTCCTCCCGATTTTGATGAGATATTACACTAAGAGTTTTCTCCAAGTAATATGCCCATTATGACCTTCTTAGTGAATTTAATTAAGATATGACCCATAATAACTCAAAATTATGGAAATCGTTGGAATGCAATGAAACCAAAGCCAAGCTGTGCGGAATGGATCTTGATGATGAACAATGCAAGTTGGGCCCAATAAAAACCCTCAATATCTCCCGAACTCTTTATCTGGATACTATGGTAGGAATAACACTTTGTAATGTAATAATGTCCAAAAATGGGGACATTACAGTCCTCCCTGCTAGAATATTGCTTGTGCTCAAGCAGTAATTGAATCAATCTGCATATGATACTAAGGTCTCATATCCCCCTGTGTGACACAAAATTGACTCCCCTCAAGATGGGGCCTCTCCAAGTGCTCACCACGCATGACACCCAAATGCTCCTTATGAGTAGAATGATCAATGGACAAAGAATCTTAGTCAATTCCCCAAGCAACCAATCTACTCGAAACTCAACTGCATCAAACACTCAACTACCAAGCACTCCAATCCCTGTATCCCATATCAAGATGTGAATTGCAATGCCCTATGAATTATATTTTTGTAACATATCAACACCATGAGTCTCTTGCAAATAACATACAACCTCAACCCAAAATGAGTTTTCCCTACCAGACCATACCAAACCAAACACGACCTCCATTGATTGGACATGTTTCTTCCATAATGAGGCACTACAAGACCTCAATGAATCACCAACCAGTGACGTGATCTCCCCAATACTGAAAATCAATGAAAAATCAAAGTGATACCCCCCTACAAATATCCACTTGTCTCCATCAGTCAATGAAATGCCTAGCCACGTAATCTCAGGGCCTCATGCTAGTCTCTGACAGGGACCATCATGTTGATGTTTCTCTAATATGATCACGTCGGTCTACTCAAAGTATACATACTAGATACTCCATTCCTGGATCCTCATAAGATGAAACAAAATATTGACCAAATGGAATTCTGGATCCCATGTCAAATTTGGAAGTTCATCACTTCCAATCCCCACTAACTGATGATGTTCTCTACTGGTAATTGTCGAAATCCCTCCATCATCATCCCAATGAGAGTCTGAATATGTATCAACCTCTGAGATATCCTTTTTCCCATGGCCTAAGATGCTCTCCATCATGCCCAAGGCCTCAAATGTCTGTCCCTGATGATCCACCCCTATCATGTTGTATGCAATTAAGACACTCTTGTCAAGTGGCCTCAGCCTACCATCTCTCCATGTCTCATGCCACTGTTTATATCTCCCTATGTTGTTGTCAATAATGAAAGTATCGAGAAAGGATATCATAAATATCTACAACCAACTGTAGGATTGGAAAGTATCATATTCTTTGTTCAATCCCATGGACTTGACCAAAATCTTATCCACCAACACCCATGGTAAATAATCACCTGTACTCATCACTAAACAACAACCATCAGGTACAACAATAGGTATCTACACAAATTGTGGGTCAATCATTCTCTTCCCGTCATCACTCACGTAACTACTGCTATGGTGAAGGTGGTCTCCCATATCTTTGTACTTCTGCAAGGGAGAGGAATCTCCATGCTCTACTAAATACATCTCCTCCCTATAATCTAGTGTGTCCCTCTCAATCCTCCTATACACCTCTATGTGTCTTTGTGAACTACCACTCATCACTATATGCACCTGCATACTCATGTGATCTCTTGTATACACATTCAACATTATGGATCCTGGGTGTACTACTATTTCATCCTCTACATGAAGGTCAACCAATCCTGGAACACAAATGGAAGTGTCCTCATAACTGTCCCTGGATATGGAATCCCCATGAGAATTTGTATGACCAACTGTCTCAGAACCCCTCGTTAAGAGTGGTCCCTGTGACCCATGGAAATCCTCCTACATCTCTGGATCATATCTCTCCATACTCATCAACAATTCTGGGTACTCCTCATGCTCCTCCATCAACGAGTGCTCTACTGCTAAACCACCAACATCCTCTAGAAATTTGGCTGAAATATATATCTGACTCTTTGTTGAGATAGATGTAGTGTATCTCTGTCTAATATCCTCAAGGAGCTCCTCTGATATGGACTCTGATTCATGAAGGGATGTCTGTGTGCCTTTCAAGAATATATGTGTCCTCACCAACTCATTAGTGAGACGGTCCACCTCAACCTCCTGATCCCTCATTTCCCTGTGATACATCTTGCCAACCTTCAATAGGTAATCCTTATCCATCAATAACTATTGGTAGTCAACCCTCATCAAAATCACTCTCTCACTGAGTGTATATAAGTCATAAATGGAAAGTCCCACATCTAAACTATCTTGTGCCATCAAGGTCCTCCAACAATATCCTACCACCAATGCGTGTGTATCATCAATGCATCTAATGGATGCCATGATCATGTCCTCACTGACTCTCAATTGTCCTTTCAAGTGTCATGACTCTTGATCAAAATCCCACTGAGGTGCTACCTCATTCCCTTCACTACTAGTGTCAACAATGGAATCCCCAAAAACACACTCCTCAAATGATAAGGCATTGAACTGTCCACTATCCATTGTTCTACTGAGTCCCCTTGTATGCCACTGCACACCATCAATAATTGCTACCCCCATCAGAATCACACTATATCCTTTATGGGAAGTTTTATCCTCTTGTTCTCTCACTCTTCTAATGTCATCTACTCCTGGATCCCATAGAGATGTGTCCAAACATGAGATATGGTCATCCCGACCACTAAGGAGTGCATCCTCATCACTATATACGGGTCCTGGAAGTGAGTATCCCATCAAACTGTTAGTATCCAAAGCTTGATCTAAAAAAAAAATCTCCACCAGAGTTTACTCACTCTCCTCATGTTGATAGGTATATGTCTCGTCAACTAGCTCCAAGTCATGCCTCTCCTCCTAGATTTGCAATCCCTTGGTATCACCACTGAATTTTAGTGGACACAATCTGAAATAACTCCTCACTGATTTTCCCATTAGGCTGGCAGGAAAACCAACTTTGATACCACTGTAATGTTCCTATCTTGGCTATTCTAGGAAATACTGCTAAAATGTCAAATCCACTATCTTATCTAATACTTTGGGGGATTCTGAATGTGTTTGAGTTAATGTTTTAACATGCTTGGTGATTTTCGCATGTGTGTTTCATTCAATTAATGTTTAGGTAGAATATATGATGCATAAAGAATAAGGAACAAACAACATCTCATTCATATGTATTATGAGGAAAATAGCAGGAAATACAATAATGTGTTGAAGTCAAATGAAATAGTCAGCTAGATCTCGTGGATCATCACTGGAATACAAGAAACTAATAAAAAATACCTGTGATCATAAGATGAAGGCATATATGCACATGCATGGATAGATCGACAAAACGATGCAGTTTTGGAAACTCACGACAACTATTACAACTCTAGAAAGCTATCCCTGGTGGTTATACTCAACATAATCACTCGGAAACTGTCCCAAACTGAGAACCCTGGCCTCTAGGATTTTACTGATGATTGATGGGCTGAAGATTGGATCCTAGAATCTCTAGATGTCGTCCCCTGGGGGTTTGCACACCTCTTGGGCTCAATGATTGCGCCCTAGTGATTCCTCCGATGGAATATGCTACTATATGACTTGATTTGTTTTCCCTGACTAATGTTGTACTGGGTCAGAAGGTTTTCCTTGGATTTGACCTGAAACTCCCTCTGGAACCCCAAATGTCCCTCCTCAAGAGATGTGCATTATCTAGTTGTTTGTTACGCACTGAGAGATTCCACAATCAAAATATGATGAATGGTGGCTCAAAAGATGCACCTTGGTTGTTCCTCAACTAGGTCGAGAGGAATCTACAAGCTAATCTCTGGTCTCCTTCAGCTACACACAACCCTCTCTAACCCTTCGCCTTCACTAGTTGAGTTGCACAAACACTGCAAATTGGATACTCCTGAATAGGATGGTGAAATACTTGGATGGTATCTCCTATAGGCTATGGTCTGTCTCTCAACACCGAAACCGATCAATAGTGGTGGTTTCTTCTATAAATACACAAAACAAAGAAGGTCGATTCTCCTCCTCCTCTGGAAACTCTCTCAACATCAAATCATAACATAATTATGAATCAGGTTGCTTTACCCTTCCTTTATAGCTTCCTGAAACCCTAATTAGTTTTTGACCTTTTCCTTCCAAGTGAGTTTTACTTTATTTTATTATTCCTTGATTAAATCACTTAATTAATTAATTAATTAACAATTTTACCTCTAAAAAGTGATTTATCCATCCTTATGGCTTCTCCGACCACTGAAAGTTACTTCTCCTCATATTATCCTGTAATGCTCTTCCTCCCTATTCCAATGAGATATTACACTAAGAGGTTTCTCCAAGTAATATGCCCATTATGACCTTCTTAGTGAACTTAATTAAGATATGACCCATAATTACTCAAAATTACAGAAATCGTCGTAATGCAATGGAACCAAAGCCAAGTTGTGCGGAATGGATCTTGATGATGAACGATGAAAGTTGGGCCCAATAAAACCCCTTGAACTCTTTTTCACCCCTATCTGGTTACTCTTGTAGGCATAACTCTTTGTAATGTAATAATGTCCAAAAATGGGGACATTACATGGCCCAAAATTTTGGTGGAAACTAAGAGAGGCCAATAATTCTCTTCTTTGAAAATGGCCTTGTTTCTTGCTAACCATAATTTCCAACAGATAAACATGGGAGTTTCCATCCATACTCTTTTGAATAGAGGGTTGGATCAAAATGATCCATGGTAGTATGTTCTCCATTTTCACAAAAGAGGTCTGACCAAATACAACTAGGAGACCCGGTGATTTAATTCTGAAAACACTAACTACCAAACCCTGTTTGCAAAGTCACATACCAAAATTAAATGGGGAATGAATTATATATTATGATGACATAGGGCACACCAGAAAGGACCAAGGAAGTCTCTTTTGCTGAGTTTTTACCGATAAGAATTTTCCTGTGAGCTAGAGTCCAACAAAAGATATTGATCTTCAGAGTCCCATCGCTATGACAAATGTTAGACCAGAAACTCGATTTCTTGGCCATATTACCTTGATGGAGTAAATCAATGTATCCACCCTTTACAGAATACCAATTCTCTCCCCAACCCCTGTTGTCCCTAACATGCTTCTGAATTGGAGCTGCACCCTGAAGCTTTAAAAGAAAAGGACCCACCAAAACCCTAAGGTGACGTGGAACCTCCCCCAAATCCAAACCCAACCAATAACTTGATGAGTCAATGTAGTTGTTGACTTAATGAGAACTATGACCTCAAAATAAGAATTCTAGTGCAAAAAACTCAAATTTTTGTGTCAAAAACACCAAAATCAACTCCCATTTCAAAAAATCGTGCCACTAGTAGCACACTTTTTATGCAAGGTGGTTAAAATTGACCCTCAAATTGAAAAGTGATGCTACCTATAACACCCTTCTTATTTTAGGAGTTAGAATTGTGACTTAATTAAAACAGTGGCCTCAATCACTGGTCCTGTCACAAACAAAAAACTTCTAATTAGCTTGTAAATCGAAAAGTTGTATTTTATTTATTAATCAATTTTATTTTATTTTTTAAATTTACATTAAAAATAAAGAAAGGGGAAAAATAAACTCCACATACATGTTTCTTTTTTTCTTCAAAGAAAAAAAAAAACACATTTTTAATGAAAAAACCCTCTTTAAAAAAAAAAAAAATGAAAAATTGCCTTATTTAATGAAAATACACATTTTTAAA
>ML797088.1:224350-247288 GCA_009831015.1 Picea engelmannii
CTTAGATTGTCCAACCTATACCCATATTAGATCTCATTATATATATATATATATATATATATATATATATAATCCCATCCTCCTCTTAGAAATAAGCCTCTCCCCCATAGAGAGCATGGCTCTGACTAGATACCTAATGTTTAAGAACAAGTTAAACAACATGGAAGACAAGAGGCTTCCTAAAATTGCTTCAAAATCGAGTCATAACCACCATTGACTCAAGCGAGGATGGCATAAAGATTCCCTATCTTGGCTAAACTATTGGGGAATCATGGAAGACACCATTTTGCAGAATAAATATATTATTAAAAAAATGTCAAATCAAAATTTAAGGAGAAAATGTGGTGTGAAAAAGAGTTAGAGGAAAAAAGAAAATTAAGGTATTATAAATATGTAATCAACCCTAATCTAGAAGATAAAAATTATCTATATGTTTTGTCAAGTGTAAAGAGAAAAATAAGCATTGCTAAGATAAGAACAAATTCTCACGATCTCCATAGTAAAACTAGGCTTTGGTCAGTTCCTAAAACTCCATCGGATGAAAGAGTGTGGCAATAAGAAGGTTGAAGATGAAAAGCACCTTATCTTATATTGTCCAACCTATACCCATATTAGATCTCATTTTCAAAATATTTGTCACACTACCAACCTTCCTAACTTCTTAAGTCAACAAAAGTATGGTGATCTTGGAAAGCTTCTCTTAATGCTTTTCGAGCATAATTTTTTTTTTCTAAAGAATCGCAAGTAATCACTTACCCTCTTAAGGTATGATATACCAATTCGGTCTTAGTGGATGTTAATCATCATCATCATCATCATCATCATTTTGGGGGAAAATGTTTTAAAATCGAAGAAAAATTGAAAAACTAGGGGCGAGGGCCATCATTTCAATTAATTCACAATTTCAACTCAAAAAATAAGAAGGGTGTTATAAGTACCATCACTTTTCGATTTGAGGGTCAATTTTAACCACCCTATAAAAAAGAGGTGCTATCGGTAATACCATTTTTTGAAATGGGGGTAAAAATGTGACCTCTAAAAAATGAGAACTTTGGAGAGTTCTCGTTAAGTTGGCAACTTTTTTAGTCCCAAATTTAGATTTCAAACAACTAAAACTTATTAGTATGCTCAAGCCAAAATCTGAGGGGAAAAAGAGATTGATCCTCCATCAATGGAGGATTCCCTAAGAGGCTATCCTTCCAGATATTTATATTTCTCCCATTTCTAGGGGTCCAAGTAAGGGAGTTTTGAATTAATGAAAGAGATACCCTAAAAGTTTCCAAATTGGAGATCCATTCTTAACCAAAGGTGTTTTATTGAGACACATTCTACGGTCTCCAAAAAACTAGTTTCTAAGAAGGGTGTGTTTCCACTGGTCCCTATCACCTGTAACCAGTCTCCAAAGAATTTTAAAGCCTAAAGAAATATTAACAAGGCCCAGATCTTGCATCCTTAGACCACCATGCTCCTTTGGAGATATTACTAGGGACCATTTTACTAAGTGGAAGTGCTTAAAATTTGACTCCCCCCCTTGCTAGAGGAATTTGTGTATTTCGCAAGACAAAGCTTTTTTGATACGTGCCAGTGCCAATATAGAGGAGAATTGAAAAAATAGAATTGTAGAGAGGAAATATTTCACCAACACCAATCGTCTTGCTGGATTTAACCAAATATCTCCTCAAGAAGTGTTTTTCTCTTTGAATTTTAGGAAAATAGATTTCCAAGCTTCAACATAGAGAAACTTAAGACAAATTTTCATCCCCAAATATTTGAAGGATTTCCAATTTACTGAAAGTATGAATTGGAAGATGTTGGCAATGGCCATGATAGAGTGGCCATTCACATTTGAAGCATACAGATGAATTTTATTATTATTAATCAAACCTCTAGATATCTGAGTAAACCAATCCAAAATCATTTTAAATCTGGGAGCAATAGTTCTCGAAGCCCCGCATAGGAGCAACGCTTTGTCAACAAATTGAGAATGATTAATCTACTTGACACATATTGCAATCTGAATACCTATGATGGATACTGCAATTATTTCACTTTCTAATATTCTATTTAAATCTTTAGCCATCAAAAAAAATGAGAGAGGAGAAAGAGGAAAACCCTGGCGAAGTCCCTTTGAGGCCTTAAAATGTTTTTTCTAGTCTACCTTTAATAAGAGGAGCTATCCATTCATCATTTATATATAAGCCTATCCATCTAATAAAACATTGGCTAAATCCAAAATTTCCTAGAACTTCCATAAGAAAACTATGTCTAACCCTATCGAATGAATTTTCCATATCAATTACTATTATCATACCTTTATCGACTCTTACTTTGCTAGAAAGGATGGCCTCTTGAACTAGGATAATGTTATCCCAAATCTGCCTATTTTCCACAAAACCGCGTTGATTTGGGAGGATAAGATTACTTAATATATGTTTGATATTGTTTGTAATGAACTTTGACAAGATTTTGTAAGAAACGTTACAAAAAGAAATATGTTTGAACCGATCAAAAGAGGAAGAATTATTTTCTTTTGGGATCAAATCCAAAAACTTTGAGTTAGTTTCTCCTCCCATTCTATAATATTTGTGCACATACTAAATCATTATTACCAAATCAAATATAATGATATACCAACATCATTTATATTAGTGCGCAGTAAACCCATCCATTCCAAGGGCCTTATTCGGATCAAACTGCTTAAGGGCCTCAAAGATTTCCTCCTCTGTGACCGTTTTGACCAACTCCAAGTTCCTCCTTTGGCACTAGAGAAGGGATGTGCGAGGTAAATTTTCCACATAAATCCAAATCCTCTCCCTCAGCTTCAAAATAAAGGACTTCAAAATGAGTTGAAGTGGCCTGGTTTATTTCCTCAAAGGAGGAGGAGACCACACCCTCAAAGGAGGTGATTTCCTCCACCCTATTTTTCCATAATCATGCATTAGCCAGTTTATGAAAGAAACTTATATTTCTATCTATGTCCACATTTCTTACTCTTTCTTGAGATATCTTTGATACTTATGATAGACGATATGTTCTTCTTGGAGCAAGGAAAGAGTTACTAGATATCTCTCTAAAATTTCTTGGACAACTTCCATCTGTTTTTTGATATCCACTACTTTTACTTTTGGGGAAAAAAATTTATCCTTTGCCCATTTCCTTCAGGTGAACTTAGCAACTTTGATTTTTTTTATCTCAGATATGAATGGGAGAACCCGAGATCAGTTGACTCCAAGAATAGGGAAAAATGGGAAAGAAGGATCGGTCACCAACCCACAAGGGACTGAAATGAAAGGAATAGGACCTAAATTATTTTCCTTCAAAAAGAACAAGGAAATAAGATGATGATCTGAGCTATCCCAAGGGAGAATGTGAGAAAAACAAACCTAGGGTTATCCAGGAAAGAACTATGGATCATAAAATGATCCAATCTAGCTGCAATATGCCCTAGACCTTCTCTTTTATTATTCCAGGTGAACTTTCCCTTGCTTGATTAAATATCAATTAGATCTAAGGAGGAAGTAAGGTCTTTGATATTTTCTCTGAAAGGGTCTGTAACTATGGATCCCCCCTTTTTTCATTCTGGTGAAGAGTGGTATTAAAGTCTTCTGATGGCATGTGCAAGTGTTTAACCATGATCCAGTGCTTCAATTCAAAAATTTGTTCCAACTGAAAAAAAACATGGTTCCATAAGGTATAGATTCCCCCAGAGGCCCCCTTGACGCTAACCGCAACACCCTTGCTTAGTTTCTAAAACCAACTACTCTCATGAAGGATGACTAGGTCCCTCATTTTTCTCTCCTGGATCAAAAGGACTTGAGGTTTCTCAACTCTGACAATATTTTTCATTGCCTCTCTCTTTTCTTTGCTCCCCAATCCTCTACAATTCCAGGAGACCAATTTTATTATTTACCATAGGTTTTATGTTCCCACCTTTTGGAGGGTTGAGAACTGCCTCAGGCCACCCCTTTGAAGGATTGATAACTTCCATGGTATTTTCCTCCCTCCGTGTCTTTCTTAAAGTTTCCATCCAATCTTGCTTGAATTCCCAACTTCTTGTCCCAATCTACTTCTTCCTCCCTCATGTTTTGATTTTATTTGCGACCCATTTTCTTAATTGACCCACTTTGGAAGGTCTCTCTATCTGACTCATCCCCCGATTCATCCTAACTCTCTTCCTCAAGGATTACCAAAATTCTTGATTTCGGCCTCATGGCGATTTTGAAAGGGGTGTGATATCCTCTCCTTAGGGAGGATGAATAATGTATTTTTGTTGGGGGTTGTTGGAGCAAGAAGTTTTGGAGGATATCTCAACAAGATCGATAGAACATCGCGACAAATTTTGAGGAAAAGCATCGCATGCAGTAGGAATTGCGGAAATCTAGCGCAAAAGTGGACAAACCTATCCTAGTTAGGGTTAGGGTTTTGGGATGGATTTTAAGGGTTTCTAAACCACTTTTGTAATATAAATAAAGGGTACAAGTGAGAGTATAGGATCATCAATCATAAGGATAGGCATCTATTGATCGGTAGTAGTATCTTGTTTGTTTGGGAGAACCTTTTTGGAGTTTTGTAAGTTGGAGTCTATTTTGAGAGTTGTAGAGCTCAGATGAGGTTGAAGGAGTTGAGGGTTAGGTCGCAAGTTGTGGAGCTTGGTGCAATCTTGGTTTGCCTCACTACTCACTAATTTGATGTAATGCATGCAACGCCCTTTTTTGATGAATAAGAATAAAGAAGCAGAAGATCTTTGTGGGCGTAGCCCCAAGGGGGGGTGAAACATGGTAAAACATGTGTGTAATGTGTTTTGATGTGTTATTTATGAAATTATTACTGAATTATTAGGTAGATGGATGGATGATTTATTTACAATGCACACTATATTAAATATGCAAGTGAATGAATAAATGAATGGATCTGATGAATGGTAGAATAAAATGCATAGTTAAGTAGAAATAATAAGAAGAAGTAAGAAATAAAATCCCCCAATCCCTTCCATGATTGTAGACATATGTGTCCTCCAGTCCCCCATAAACCATCTTAGGTGAGAATGCGTTGTGCACTCTGTGCACAGTGTAGCCTTCTAGTTTACTAGAAGGGCTGATGGTGATAAGGTTTTTGTTGGAGAACTAAGGTAGAACCTGGGTCAGCCCATAAGTCCAACAGGGGTTCCATTACCTCAACCTCATTTTTTGAAGATTCTTCTTCTCTACTATGATTTTCCTAGGATTCCTCTATTTCTTACTCAATATTCGATAGAGCTTCATACATGTTTTTTCTACTTTTTGTCTTCTCACCCTCCCCCATCAGCTGAAACAGGGGAGTTGGAATAACTAGGGATCGCAATGGGATTTACCTCATAGGATTTTTTTGGCTACTGCATGGTTTCCTTGAAGATTTATTTCTTTTTGGTTGTTTTCATTGCTCCTTTTCCCCTTATAGAAGCAAATTTAGTCTTACCTTTGTGCAATTTTTGCAAAGTGTCCATATGTGTGGCAAGATTTACATTTAAACGAGAGCTTCTCATAATCCACCTGCTAAATATATGACCAGTTGTCCAAAGTTAACTGGATAGCTTATGGTGATCCCTTTTCTAGATCCACCTCCACATAGATCCATTCATAGGCCAAAATCCCATCTCGTGGTTTGGAGTGATCGATATATTGACCTAGAGTATGTCTGATACTCTAAATAGTTTTATCATTCCAACAATGCAAATGTAAGTACGACAAGCAAACCCATACTAGAATTATTGAAGGGATATCACTATCTAGGAAAAATTTTGGAGTCCATTTGTTAAGGTATATACCTGTAGAACCCATGAAATAAGGACCACTTTTGAAAATGAGATCCCAATCTACCTTGATTTTGAACATAAAAACAAAAAAACCCTTCCCATAAAAGGAGGAAGACATATCACCCTCGATCATGGGCTTCCATATTTTATCTACCCATTGGGCCATAGCCTGTGGAGATGACCATATCCCCATGAATTGAACTATCAAACCATTCTCAGCAAGTCACAATGCAAAGTTTATGGATTTTGAAGGATGAACAAGAGCCTTCAGAATATCATATATTTTTTAACAAATCAAGAGGGAAGAGCTCTAAGATACTTACTGTATGAATATACTTGTGATTTAAAAGCAACAATATCTGGGGGTGTCAATAGAGGCAGCACGGGGAAATCACCCCCAATAGCAACCAAAGCCATGTGGCAGGCCAACTTCAGCAAGCTCGAACCATATAATGTGAAACCCTAGTAGAGCTCCAATAAACCATCGAATGTTGGCATCTCTATAAACTCAAGTTTTATTGTAGGTTGATATCTCCATGATTTACCTAACATAAAACTTTCAAGTTTTTTGTTAGAACATAAAGGTTTTTTTCAAATTTATGGATATATTTACTTTAATGATACTTTACTCCATCGAATCGATGCATTATTTCATATAATGTTGTGGATGTATCAAAGGTTTATGTTTAAGGGTTTCCTATTTCAGATTTAATTAACTAAATAAGGTGGATCATATAATTTTTGTTTTTTTCCATTGGATGGTAATTAATCTAAGCTGGAAATTGTATGAATATAATCTCATAGCTAGTAATCTATAGTCAAGACTTTATAATTATATGGGTTATATATGAAAGAACGATAAATTGATGGTGCTTGATGGTTTTTGTGGGATCTCTTCACAGATAATTTTGTAAGCACTCATACATAGTAGGACACTTTTATAGGTTGCACATATTTGGTACTTCTTTCTTTAAGTTGTTTGGTAGATCTGAAATGTTGTGTCAATATCACACTAGATCGACCTATTTATCCTTTAAGAAACTTATGAGGGGGAATTATAAAAACTCATAACTTCTTTTCTGAAAGCTAAATAAATATTCTTGAAGTTCTAATGTGTTTCATCAGTTAATTCACATAGTTTGAGCATACAATCGATTTATTCTAAACTGATGCAATTGTGAAAAATTTAAAGGATTTAAAATGTTAAGTTGTTGATACAAATTTGCACTAAATCCAATCCACCATGTTTACTCTAATTTTTTCTACTACAGATTAATCAATGATCATTGTCTTATGGATGGATTGGTCTTATGAATGGGTGGAATGAATGGTTAAAAAAATGTTCAGTAAGAGTACCTGCCTTCTCTTGTTTCTCATGGTGATACCTGTCTTAGAATGCAACAAAACTTCATTGTTTTTATTATGTGACTAGGATCACTATCCTAAGAAACAATATTTTAGGGAAAATCTAACTTGGCTAATCACTAATTTTTAAAATGACAGTATTCTCGTGATTTCTTGTTACATACATAGGATAACACTTAATGAATGACATGTGGGTAAACAATCTGCAAAAATGTTTCATAATCTGAGTTGATATAAACCTTGTCACGTGGATGATAATACAGATTTAATGTTCATGTTAGACTTGATTCTCACGTGTTTGAAATTTTCTAGTCATCTTCTCTCAAGATCATATTGTGCATGGTTTACATTTTGTCATGACATGATAAAGGATCATAAAAATTTCTTCACAACCTCATTGTGATAGTTGGCTTAAATGAACTTTCACATTTCATATAAAAAAGGCCTCATTGGATTTTTTTTACAAGTCATTGGAAGTTAACTCTTTGGGATACTCTTAATGATCTAATTGCATGTTCTATAACTTTTTTATTCATATAAAGAAACTTGATCATTATTAATAAATATTAAAAGTTAAGTTACTAGACCACTCACATATTTGCAATTATCTAGTATATTTACCATAGGATTCCCCCCTAGGTTAGGGTAGCTTCTTTCCTTAGTTTGAAGTGTGGAGAAAGGATATCGAGGTGACCGTGGGTATCTTTCCTAATAGTTCCTCTAGAAACTCATTATTTGTGGTTAGGACTTTCTTCATCTAGTGAGAATTTAAGTGGTAATAAGGACAATTGAACAATTATATATTGATCTCTCTTTTATAATGGTATACACAAGAGGTACCCAAGATTCCTTGAAGTGGGTGACATCATTTTCCCCTAAAAATTTTCTCAACAGTGCAACATCATAGATGAAAGGTTCTCTTAAGTTTGTGGTGGGATAAATCTCATTGTCTCTGGACTTAAACGGTTTTCCTTCTATCCACCATTTATTCATTACTTTGTGGTAGTTCTTCCCTCTGCCAAACTCTTCAACCCGATATGGAGTCATAGACACTTTTTCCGTTGCAAAACTTATAGCACATCTCTAGAGTTTTTGTAATAGAAGAATACATACATTTTCCTTGCTCATGTATTGTCGTCTTATTTTCCAGGTTTACATGATTAATAATCCATTTAACCATCTCAACACATGGTAGAAAAACGATCTTAGAAACCACATTGTTTAGGTATGACCTTCGAATGTTGGAGTATACATCATCATCCTTATTCACATATTTTGCTAGGTTAGTTTCTACGAGTAAAGGGGGATATTTATCCCCTATGAAAATTTGAAATAACTCACCCCACTGAGGTTGATTAGATAATCTTTCATAGCTAGTTGTACATGAATAAATTGGCCTCTTAAGCTGATGGGGCTATGTTTCCATGGATGTGCTATCTTTCTTGGCTTTTTTATTTTTTATTTTGTATTATTTCTCTTAGATTCCATATAGATAGTCCTACATGCCACCCATTGTAAAAACATAACACATGTGTAAGGTTAGAACAAATCCAAATGTTCTCAAATGGGTATATCATTCGATTATATAATGATTCCAATTCTCTATGCAACAGATCATCATTAGGGCTTTGAAATATAGCCAAATACACATACATCAAATTTAATCAAAACTCAAAGAGGCACCCCCTAATTTCAGTCACATCCTTTGTTGAATTTTTTAATAGATTATAATCTATGAATGATTTAATTGCAATATTTTGAGGCCGACAACTTTGTATTAGTTGAGATTCAAACCAAGGTCGACATGGGAAGATAGGTCCTAAATATTCGAAGGATGGTTGGTAGGAAATTTATTTTGAAGGGACAACTATTGCATGAATATTGCCAGCTTGCACCTTCAAATTGAACCAAAAGGATCTAGTAGTAACGCCCTATCAATTTTTGAAGATCAATAATTGAGAGGAGACTAAATATATTTCAATTGGAAAACACCAACTAGTTCCCTACCTAACTACCTTATGACATGATATATCAATTTGAGATCGAAACACAATTAAAATAGAGATAAAATAATGCATATCAAGGGTTTCTAGCACACCTCCTTAGAAAATGTAATGAATATTTCAGTAAGATGGAAAAGGATATCTAATATCAGAGAATGTTAGTGGCATTCAAACATCATACATGGTTCAATGGGTTTTGGTTCTAAGACTAGCCTTGGCTTTGCTTCTCACTCAAGAACAATCCGAAAGATGATAAGAATTCATTCAAATAGCATGTGATCTTAAAGGACTAGAGGTGTCAATCTTACATTTAATTTGAACATGACAACAAATACTCAAATGTCAGTAAAAGATTTCACATATTCAAATGGTTGTAGAGGAATTAACTCTGTAATAATTTGAAATATCGCATAGAGATTTCAATATTAAATACCAATGTTCAAATTTGGAGATGAAACCAATATGTTATCAAGAAGGTTTGAAATATCTAGCATTCAAACCTCTAATACCCCATGATGAAATATGAGGGGTTGTTGAAAGATATTCATACAAAATTTCAAAGTGGCCCGATGGACCAATGGGCTACTAATAAAGATGCTACATTTGAATTTTAGGAAAGTCACAATGATCTATTAGGAGACTTTAAAAGATGCATAATGTGCTAAGTTGTAAATTTCCCAATAAACCATCAAGCCATTCGAGAAGATGTTTGAAATAACACTTTTGAAAGTTCCTCAACAAATCATCAAGATGATTTGTAATATGGGACATTTGAATGTTGGATCTCTCCCGATGATCTATTGGGAGTCTCATAAAGATATTTCGAATGATAATGAAAACATCCCAATGAAGCATCACGTGGTTCTAAAATATGTTTGAATGAAATATTTAAAAACCTCTCTATGAACCATTAGAATGTTTCAAAAGAAGGGGGTTTTGAGTGATTTTATGGAACATCAAAGACCTTTGAGAAGAGATATTTGGAAACTCCCTGATGCACCATCTAGAGGAAATTGGAAGATCACATATTCTAAAGATCAAATCATCTTGATGAACCATTGGGAGAGTTCAAAAGAAGTTGAAATAACAACTTTTGAAAAGTCCCAACGAACCATCAAGAGACTTTCGAAAATGATATAATACTTCTTTTGCCACTCTTAGATGAACCATCGAGGTGAGACAAATGATGATACATTTGAAATCTTGGATTCTCCTGATGAATTGTCAAGGGAATTTAAAAAAAGTTGAAAGACAACTTTTGAGGAAGCCCGATAAACAAGCAAGATGATCCCAAATATGATCATATTCAAAATTTTAGATCATCTCAATGAACTATCGAGATCCTTTCAAAATGCAAGCCATTGATATTTTGGGAAGGCTCGATGAGCTATTGAGATACTTTCAAAAGAGTAAATAAACACACTATAGATGCACACTCAATCTCAAACAAAGTCTTTCAAAATCCATGACCATTTAATAAACATGAAGTCTGTAATGCATAATGAATAAGGAAAAACAAAAGTTTTGAATACAAAAATAAAAAGAGGATCCAAAAGAAGGGCATAAAAGACTAAGGTCTTCTATGGAGATCAATAAAGTCATTATCCATCATATTTGTAAGACCTTAAAAATATTAAAAAAGAAGCAAAGACCGTGAAATAAAAGGTAAAAATTTAAAATAGATGGGATTCCCAAGTATGTGGATTTGGGACTAGTTGAGACCTCAACAGGTCATAACATTTATTGTTTGTATATATACATAATTTTGGTTGAGATATATGGCCCAAAACAATATATAATCTCCAATATGGCATTACCCTTATGTTATTGGGTGTAGCGACAAGGGAGTGGTGCCTCCTACTAACACAATTGTTGATTGACTATGGTGTGAATATGCTCGTTACCATTCCCCCTACTTCTGTACAAAAATAATAATAATAAATTCTCTCACTCTCAATACTTTAGAGTACTCCTTTCACATGCCTTTATAAAATATTCCCATTACTAAGTGAAATACACCTAAATTGTGCCTTGAAATTGTTTTTACAACAAAGAAACAAATCAATCCCATGTTGATTGAAACATGTGACCCATAACAACATAAAACTAAATATATTATAATCCTTACATTAATGAGGGGGCTTGATGCGGAGCATAGGATTCATAACATAATGATTGTTTCAATCTGTGACTAGTGGGAGCACTCCCAGTGGAAATAAACATGACTGAACACAACTGCGCCTTTTACAGATCTAGCTTTGGGCGGAAATCTCTAGGATAAAAAGGTTGGTGCTGGGAAAAGAAAAGGGGTCTTTTTTTGTTTTTTTGTTTTTGTGTTTTCACTATTTTTATTTTTCTTTTAGTGGCTACGGTTTGTAGTTGTAATTGGTGAATGTGTATGAGGACCTATGTGTCCTGTGTTGAGGTTTGAGAACATTTGGCCCATTTATGTTAGTTGGTATTTTAATGAAATAAAATGTTCTGTGTGAGATTGAGTTGAGTCTGTTCCTTTGTGTGATGACTGGTTGTCTTCTGTGGTAAACTGTGCCTTGTAGCTACAAGATTCTCATGTGTTTCTGCAGTCAAGAATCGACTGCATCAGATTGGTATCAGAGCACAATGATGGCTCAGAGGGGTGTCCATATGAATTGGGGAAGGATAGGCAGGAGAAATGCCAGATGAAGAGTAACCCTCGATGAGGAACTAATCTGAAGATTAGAGGCCATTGAATCCATATTACCTTATTGTTGGTCACTATAATTGCTTATTTAATTAAACAATCAAGTGCTACATAAATTTTCAACCCAGGGAAGTATGTTTATTTCAAAGGTAACCACACACTATATATGCTCAATCTCAAAAGCAACTTAGAGTTGTAGTAAAAACATATTAATCACGCTTTTCCTTGAACAAACTGAAGTTCTAACTTGAATTACAGGAAAGCAACCTAGCTATTGCAGAGCTCAAAGTTTAAGAAATGATTAATTGAAGAATCCTGGATTACATTAAAACAACAAGATACTGCAACAGGAAAGACCAACTATTCTGTAACCAGCGAACAAGACCCTATTTCCAAAGAAGGAATCTTCAGCACCTATTTCCGATCATCACACTTCATGAACTCATTGCTTAACTGAAATAATTAACACACACTGTAGGCTAACTATCTCTAACAGAGAACAAGACCCTATTTCCTAGGCAAGAAACTTCAGCAACTGTTTCTGATTTGCACACTTTCATGAACTGATTAAAAGAATTGACATGCACTGAAGGCTAACTATATCTAACAAAGAATAGGACCCTATTTCCTAGGCAGGAAACTTCAACACCTGTTTCTGATTTGTACACTTTCATGAACTCATTAAAATAATTGGCATGCACTAAAGGAGAACTATATCTAACAGAGAACAGGACCCTATTTCTGAATCATGAACCTTCAACACCTGTCCCTGACTATAAAGATTTCATGAATGCACCAAGTAAGATTTCTAATTAGAATGATTAACTGTTACCCAAGCATGAATCGTATGAAAACAATGTAACAATCGGGAAGGCAGAGTTCAACAAGACAGAGTTCAGTAAAGTAGTGTTTCAACAAAACAGAGTTCAGTAAAGTAGTGTTTCAGCAAAACAGAATTTAATCAAGGCATAAATAGAAATCACACTTAACACACTACAAAGCTAACAGGTGAATCTTGTGAAGAAGGTGGGCCCTTCCTTCTCACAAGATTCCCCTGAAACGAAAGGCTAGAGAGAAATGCTCAGAACAGTCTTTTATTCATCTGTCAATGTATCACATTACAATCTGGAATGAAGTACGTCCTTCTCTGTAAATCCTTCTTAGCCAAAAAAACAGAGTGTCCTTCGAATGATGATTTCCTCTTATTTAAAGAGGAGGATCCCTTCGATACAATTTAATCCACTAATTATAGGTGTACATCTGAGTCCTATTCTTAGTCAGATCGACTTTCTAAACTGGAATAGGATATCCTAGTCTCCCGCAACATAATGCTATTACAAGTGCTGAGTGAGGTGTTGTTGTTCTGGCTGGAGTAACAACTTCTTTATTTGTTTCTTCTTATTGTTGTTGTATGTTGTTTCAACATCACAAATCGCGATCTGTTTCAACCACGGGATTTGCGTTCTGACTGTTTCAACACTTTTAAGGCAGCAACGATGGTTGATGCTAGCTCACGGTGCGACTGTTGTAGTCAATTTGTGTGAGTTGTTGTTCAACATCGTTGACCACAGACTGTGTAACAACTTCTTCTGTGTTTCAGCATCGTTGACCATGGACTGTGTAATAACTTCTTCTGTGTTTCAACATCATTGACCATGGACTATGTAACAACTTCTTCTGTTTTTCAGCATCATTGACCATGGACTGTGTGACAACTTCTGTGAGTTGTTGTTTCAGCATCGTAGTCCACGGACTGTGTAACAGCTTCTTGTTGTTTCAGCAACAGACCTCAATGCTAATCTGCAGTTCGAACTGTTTCAGCACTTATACATTTCTGATCAATGGTTAAGTATGAGAGTAATGTAAAATTATATGCAAAACAGATTAAACATATAGAAAAGAGAAGAGACGTTGTGTACCTTTGGGAAGATAGGGTAAAGTGATAATATGAGTGTAAATGTGAGTGAAACAAGAGTGTAATGGTGGCAAAAAGTGTGGGCAAAAAGGTACATTGTATGGTCCTAACATCCCCCCCAACTTAAAATGTTGCATGTCCTCAGGCAACTTCACTCTGAACTAGAATCTGAATACCAACTCTGAGCATGCAAGTTACTCAAGCAGTAGCTGTGGAAGGTGATGTCTGTTGGAGCTCTGAACCCTTGAACACGTTGTAACCTTTGCCAAGCTATTGTTTTGGACTTCTTGGGCATCTTATAATGGACTTGATATTTCTCTGCTGGCATCCAGAGGATAGGAAAATGAAACTGGTAACCTATCCAGCTTTCAACACATTGCTGAACACACTTGATGTAGCTAGGTACCTTGGAGATTTCTATCTCAAGATTAGTGGGGATAAAATGATTGTGTTCCTATCTTTTCTTAGTAGATTTTTGTCAAAACAGGTTATTTGCCTGTAGGGCAGCAATCTCTGTGGATCTGATGAAGTGTTGACAATCCTGAAGCACTGTTGATTGTAGTTGTTGAATGTGTTCAGTCATCCTAGGTTTCTTTAATAACTGATAATATTCTGTAACAAAGGTGGCTGCATTTTGTGCCTCCGGCCTTATGCAGAGAAGGTGGTTATCCTCATTGTGCTTAGCAGCCAGGAATTCATCCTGCCATATAATCTGATTGTTAAGAAAGGAGGTGAGTGCCTGAATCTGGATGTCACCGACAAGAGGATTAAGGTTAAGCTGCCTGTTCTCAGGGATGGCCTCATTATGAAAATATGTCTCACATAGGAGGTGTTGATCCATAGCAGAGGCTTCTGCAAAGGTTTTGATAAAATCTGTTGGGTTTAATACTGCATGGGGTCTGCCTTCTTTGACTAATTTGATTTGAAACCATGTAAGTTGTTCCATTAGGAACAAAGAGTAATTGTAGGATGGTTTCCTTGCAGCCAATAGCTTTTGTGCCAAGTCAAATATCAGGAGCAATCTGCCTTTTAGCTCTTTGTTATGTTTCTTAAGGGCAGGAGCTTCCTGGTGTGTTTGCTCAAAAGCTTCCCAATTTGAGTAGGTATGATTTATCCAAATTTGTCTGTGTTCCTGCAGGATTTTGGCCTGTGTAGCAACATACTCTTTTTTCCATTTCTGTATGATTGCCTGCTCATCCCATGGTTGAGTTTGTGTTTCAACGTTGCAAGTAATATGCTGTGGTAGGGTCTGAGTGGTTTGTTCCACAAAAGTCTGGGTGTTGATCTGGCTGGGAGGGGCAGGTTCATCGATAGGCAATGTTTGTACAACTTTATTGACAAATGCAGGGGTTTCAGTTTTGACATTTGTTGCAGTCCAGGGCTCAGTCTTAATTTTGGAAGGTCCTGCTGGTTCTTGTGTAATAGCAGGGTGTTCTTCTTTGACTGCAACAGTCGAAGGTGCAGGGGAAGCTCCTGGCATTGGGACTTGAATTACTTTGTAGCCCGCTTGATAGTAGATGTCCCCACATTAACAACACATATATTCTCTACACGGATTCTCTGTTGTGGTTCCCTCTGATATGGTTGCTATGCGAGCTAGGGTGTGCAAGTTAAGTTCCTTCTCATAGGATTCTTTTTCCATGGCTATCTCTTGCTTGTAAGATTTCAGTTCAGACTTTAGGAACTCATTTTCTTCTAATACAGAGGCCATTGTTGGTTCTGGTTGAGGAGTGACTGGTTCTTGTGTAGCAGTCACAACCTCACTAGCTAGTTCTTGTGGAGCAGTTACCAGATTGGCAGCTGATTTTTGTGTTTCAGCTTCTTGATGTAAGGAAAGTAATGTTGCAGCTCCCTGAGCATCTGATTCCTGTGTCTCAATAACAATATCAGCAGTTGGTTCTTGTGTTTCAGCCACTAAATGAGTAGCTGGTTCTTGTGGAGCAGCTACCAAATGGGTAGTTGGTTCTTGTGTTTCAGCTACTGAATGAGTAGTTGGTTCTTGTGTTTCAGCTACTAGGTTTGAAACGGATGATGTCGCAACATACTGGGCATCTGGTTCTTGTGTTTCAGTGCCCGTGGATGGAATAGGTAAAGATTCCATCATTTGGGAGGTTAGGGGTGTACAAGGTATTAGTCAAATGGGTTGGGGATCTAGGGCAGTGGCAGTAGTGGTTTCCCTTGTTGAGGCCCTTGTTCATTTTCTTTGCAAAAAGGGCGGAAAGAAAGGGATTTGCTTTCGTTTCCGTGGGGGTTTTTCCTCAATGATGGGATAGGGAGAATTGTCAGGTTCAAAATCATCGCTAAGAATATGAAGGGCAGGAGTGGATGATTCTGGTAAAGTGTGTGGCGGGCCTAGTATGGTAGGGGGTTTAATTGAACTGATTGGGTCTGTAGGAGGGCTATTAGGTACTTCTGGAGAATCTGGAGGGTTTTGCGGTTGTTGTTCCTGAAGATTTTCAGGAATTTCAGCAGCTTCTTGGGGATCTATAGGTGGGTTGTTTAGTGGAGGGTTTTGTTGGGAAAAACCCTTTTGGATAAGCAATTGTACGAGATGGTGATGGGTGAGAGAAATGGTGGGATCTTTAGCCTTTTTATAGTAGTGCGACATATTTTTAAGACAACCGAGCAAATAATAGGGAATGTTCACCAATCTATTATGCCGCAAATGAGACAACAGGACAAAATCGTGTTGGTAGACTACTTGGTACTGGCCTTCGCAGGTAAGGTAGTGTTTGACGAATTTTGCAACTTCTGGCCATGGAGGTGGCAATGAGCTGAGTCGAACACCCCAGCCTTTCAGTTCAATTTGTTCCCCTGGCAAGAGAAAATTCTGTTGGGCATTCATGATGATATGTTTGCGGCTGAACATGCGAATGCCATTGGTAGGTAGACCCGAAACCTGTGCTATATCCTCTTCTGTTACTAAAATCCAGACCCCTTGAACATTGGAATGGTCTTCCTGGAGATTTTGAGAAAATTGGAGAACCTGTTGTTGATCATACCACTGGAGTCTCTGAAAATAACCGAGCCATCCTGCTTGCAGAAAAATTTGATAGGCTTCTGGATAGTGTTCTAACAGGGATGTTGTGGCGGGTTTGTAACGTATAATAGAGCCTCCCATAGCTTACCATCTCAGTAAAATACACCATCAAAGAGTTTGAGTAACAACTTCTGTGCAGAGTGAGTTTTTGGAGTGAAGTCATGCAAATGGTGGTGAAATAAAATGAAAGGATGGTAAATAGGAGTGGCGGTGGTTGATACATGTGAAATGATGGTGTACAAGTTCGATATTTCCTCCCCCCCTTTTTAAGTGTGGCTCATAATGATTTTAAACAAGTGGTAATAATGATTTGGAATCTTCTCATTAACTATAGCTTAACTGTAATGCATAGAATTTACATACCTCTTCTTTACCTTTTGATTCATATTTAAACAAAATATAATGCATGTCCGTAATAGTTCTGCAGTGGCCGTGGTAGAGACTTTTGATTTGTTAGATGAATTATATCAAGGATTTGTGGACTGGAAGGACAAAATGTAATATGAGAGCGCAAAAGCTTATTGACAAAGAATGCTGAAAAGTTGGTGTTTCAGCTGTGGGAAGAACAGAGAAATATTTGTTGAAGAGTGATGTTGTAGAATACTGCTGAGGAAGTGATGTTTCAGCAATAGAAAGAAGGGCGAAACAATTGTTGGACAATGTTGTTTCATCAATGGGAAAATGACGAAGAGTTGTTGATAATGGTGTTTCAGCAATGGGGAAGATGGTGAAAGGTTGCTGACAGTGGTATTTTAGCAATGGAGAAATGGTGAAAGGTTGTTGAATAGTGATGGGGGAAAATGGTGTGAGGTTGCTGACAATGATGTTTCAGCAATGAAGAAAGAGCAAAGAGTTGCTGAAAAGTGGTGTTTCAGCAATGGAAAGAAGGGCGAAACAATTGCTGGACGGTGTTTCGTCAATGGGAAAAATGGCGAGGAGTTGTTGATAATGGTGTTTCAGCAATGGGGAAGATGGTGAAAGGTTGCTGACAGTGGTGTTTCAGCAATGGGGAAAATGGTGAAAGGTTGTTGACAGTGGTGTTTCAGCAGTGGGAAATCTTGCCTCTTCTTGAAGTAGGATCGTCCTTCCTTAGTGGGCCTGTGCTTTGATCAAGAATCTGCAAAAATTGATTGTAACATAGTATTTCTTGACAGGGATTATTAGTAAATGAAATCTAATCTAGTACTAAATAAATTAACTTAAAAATAATTAATTGCAATGAGGGGTAGGATCCCCCTCTAAAAAGAGGTAATGAGAGTCTGCCACACATGTGGCCTTAAAATCTTCTTTGGAAATAGGGCGTTGGTACAGACGGAGCCGATGACCATTTACGAGTAATGGTGTTTTAGAGTCATCGATTGTGAGGAGCCTTACTGTTCCATTGGGGAAAACAATGTCTACTTCGTAAGGTCCAAGCCATCTTGTACATAGTTTCCCTTGAAATTCTTTGAACCGAGAGTCATACAGTAGGGCCCAATTACCTTTTTGGAACTGTTTATGCTTGATAGTTTTTTCATGCCATTTTGATCTTTGTTGTTGAATCATAGTTGTCTGATGAATGACATCTAGTCTTTTTTCATCCAATTCATTAAGCTCCTGCAACTTGGTTATCTGTGCATCGGTCAAATCAAGGTTGACAGCTAAAGAAGTCCTTAAGGTTTTGATTTCAAATTCCACAGGAAAGACAACACTCTTTCCATAGACTAATTCATAGGGAGAGAATCTTGTAGTATTTCTTCAGGTAGTTCTGTAGGCCCATAATGCTTCAGGGAGCCTATGAGACCAGTCCTTTTTGTTTTCCTTCACTGTTTTTGTGAGAATGGCTTCTATTACTTTATTTGTGCTTTCCACCTGTCCATTGGCTTGGGGGTGGTATGCTGTAGTCATTCTATGTTGAATATGATATTTTTGAAGGGTGGCTTTAAAACCATAAGAAGTGAAAGGAGGTCCTCCATCTATAACACTACTACATTTGGGTCAAATTCCGACGGCGCATTCGACACAATTGCCACTTTCTATTGTCGGAAGACTGAAAAACCTCGGACCCCCTCAAACGTCGTTTCACATGACGTCATTTTTCTGACGAACTAATTTTCGTCTATATTGTGACATTTCAAACGTGGCAAGAGAGACGTTGCAAACGTGGCAAGACCGACGTTGCAAACGTCGCAAGAGAGACGTTGCAAACGTGGCAAGATAGATGTTTCAAACGTGGCAAGACCAACGTGGCAAGAGTGACGTTCCAGTGGAAAACGTGGCACGAGCGACGTTCCAGTGGAAAACGTGGAAAGAGCAACGTTAACGTGGCAAGACCGACGTTAACGTGGCAATTGCGACATACATCTTCACAAACGTGGCAAGAGAGACGTTCTAGTGGAAAATGTGGCAAGAGAGACATTCCAGTGGAAAACGTGGCAAGAGCAACGTTAACGTGGAAATACCAACGTTAACGTGGCAAGAGCGACGTTATCGGGCAACATGATTTTTTTTTTTATAAATTTCCTCTATTTTGCGACAATATGGACAATTTTGTCCATAACGTCGCAAATAAAACGTCGGAATTTTTACAATATGTAGTAGTGTAACTAATTCTCTTGGCACTCCAAATCTGATAAAGATGTCTTCAAATAAGAAATCTATAACTGCTTCTTCGGTCGCTCTATGGAGTGCTTTAGCCTCCACCCATTTGATTATATAGTCTGTGCAGACCACTATGTAGACTTTTTGATTGGATGGGGGGTTAATGGGTCCTACAAAGTCTAAGGCCCATCTTTCGAATGGTTCAAGTACTATCTAGGGGTTTAATGGCATTTCATATCTATGATTAGGTTGGCCCACTCTTTGGCAGCTATCACAGGCCCGAACATATTTCTTTGCATCTTTGAAAAGTGAGGGCCAATAGTACCCCATCCTGAGAATTTTATGTGTTGTTCTCTTATTAGCAAAATGCCCTCCACAAGGGCCATCATGACAAGATTTTATTAGATCATAAACCTCATCTTCTCTAATGCATCTTCGGATTTATTGATCAGCTCCTGTATAGAAAATACACCCACTTATCCAACTATACCGAGCACTTTGTTGAATGATTCTTCTTTTCTCTCGGTAGGATAGGTGTGGTGGTAACTTCCCTGCAACCAAGTAGTTAGCGATGTCTGCATACCAAGGTGAGTGAGCAGAAACTGCAAATAGATATTCATCAGGAAATGAATCATCTACTGGGGTATCATCATCAGGTGTCAACCGAGAAAGGAAATCAACAACTACATTTTCTTTTCCTGGTCTATCTACAATTGTAATATCAAATTCTTGCAATAATAGTAACCATCTGGTGACTCGAGCATTTGTGATAGGTTTTTTCATTAGGTATTTGATAGTTGAGTGATCAGTATGGACAAGAGTAGGGTAGCCAGTGATGTAATGTCTAAATTTATTAATAGCATAGATAACTGCTAATAATTCCTTTTCGGTAACTGTATAATTGAGTTCAGCAGGAGTCATATTCTTGCTGATGAAATAAATAACATAAGGGAGATGATTTTATTCTTGTCCCAAGACAGATCCTATTGCAGTATCTGAAGCATCAGAGGATATATGAAAGGGAAGTGTCCAATCAGGTCCTCTAAGAATAGGAGCTATAGATAATTGATGTTTAAGTGTATTAAATGCTTCCTGGCAGTAATTAGTCCATTTGAATTCAACATTTTTCATCAGTAACACAAACAGGGGAGAAGCTATTTTGGAATTTTTTTTGATAAATCTTCTGTAGTATCCAGCATGTCCTAGAAAATTTCTTACCTCTGTTTGGGTTTTGGGAGTAGGAAGATCCTTAATGACTTGTATCTTGGATGGGTCTACTTGAATTCCTTGAGATGAGATAAAATGTCCAAGCACTATTCCTTCACTCATCATCATATGCCATTTTTCTGTACTTAAAGAGAGTTGGGCTTGTATGCATCATTTAAGCACTTTCTCAAGGTTTTGTAGTGCTTCCTGAAAAGAAACACCATAAGGAGTAAAGTCATCCATAAAAATTTCCATAGAGTCATTAAGCATATCGGAAAAGATTCCTATAACTGCTCTTTGGAAGGTTGCTGGTGCATTACATAGTCCAAATGGGAGAACTCTATAAGAAAAGGTTCCCCAAGGGCTAGTAAAAGTAGTTTTGTCTTGATCTTGGGGTGCAATTTTGATCTAGTTATACCCACTGAAACTATCTAAAAATGACAAAAATTTCTTCCCTGAAAAACTGTCTAACACCTGATCAATGAGTGGTAATGGAAAGTGATATTTTTGAGTAGCTTTATTTAAGGCTCTGTAATCCACACATACTCTCTATTTCCCGTTTTTCTTAGGAACTATTACCAACATAGAAACCCATTCACTATTTGATATAGGATAGATAAACCCTGCATCAAACAATTTTTGAAGTTCTTCTTTAAGTATTTCTCTCAAATTAGGGTTCATTCGTCGTTGAGATTGGCAGATCGGTCGACAATCTTCCTTAATATATATTATATGAGTACATAATTCGGGAGAGATTCCTTTCATATCTGTATAGTCCCATGCGAATGCTTCTTTATTTTCCAGAAGTAACTTCATTAATTATTGTGTTTCAGCATCTGTCAGGTTAGGGTTTATATTCAGTGTTTTGCCAGGTTCAATTTCTATTGGTATGCTTTTAGAAGAGACGGTGGCAGATGTTTGAGGTGGGTTTTCAGAGTTAAGGTTTTCTTGATTATCTGACTCCAACAGTGCAACTAGTTGGTTGTGAGTTTCTGGAGTCACAGAGGAGGGTTCACAAATAAAATTATTAATTACTTCATCCTCGGTAGCATATTTAAGTCTTAAGGCTTACCCAATAGTCAAGATGGGTTGAGTAAGTTGATCATCAAAGTCTACCCATACGGAATTATCATTATTAATTAGGGGTGTAGCGTGAGGGTAGAGGGTGAGCTGTTTAGTTTTGTAACCATTGGAAATTGTGATTGAACTTGATCTACAACTGATAAAAGCATCTGTTGTGGCTAGCCAGGGCCTGCCCAAAATTAGAGGGTGGCCTCCCAAATTTGTTTTAGGTTGTAGTACCACAAAGTCAGTTGGATAATTCCAGGACTCCATTGAGATAATGAGGTCTTAAATGACTCCCTCTGGTTTAATTGTGGATCGGTCAACTAATTCTAGGATAGTTGGGGTGTCTCTGACTTCATTTTGCAGTTGTAGCAGTTGTAAGGTTTCCAAAGTCATGATATTTATGGCGGCACCTAAGTCTACTAGGACTCGAGGGATTATCGTTTTTCCAACTTGTACTGAGATGGTAGGGTGGTCGGGATCACCATATTTAACTTGGGGGGATTTACCTGACATTAGTGCAGACAAGTCACCCATAACATGGACTGTGAGGGGATCCTTAATTTTCCTACCAGGCTTCTTAACACAAATGTCTCACACAGTCCTGGCATAGATTGGTACATCTCGGAGTGCTTGTAGTAGAGGAATTTTGACATAAAGATTTTGTAATTCCCCTAGAATATTGAAAGTTGGTGGCTCAAGCGTTTTAGTCAAAGCTAAACGCTCAGGAAATGGTGGTTTTGTTGTTTCAGTAGCATTGTTAGAGGATGATTGTACCTCTTCAGGTACATCATGCTCTTTTGTTTCCTCTTTATTAGAAGAGGTAACATCGGTTGTGATAGGTTCTACTATTCTCCCAGATCATAAATGAATATCATTGCATTGCGCAGGGAGAAGAGAAAATGTAGGCTGTTTATGAATATCAATGCACTGCACAACTTTATTATTGGGGTTGGGGTTAGGTTGTACAGGTAGTTGGGGTCTCATCATTTGATTGTTTGGTGGAGTACCTGATGGTAAGGAGGGTGGTTGCAGAAATTGTAATTGAGGTAGTTGATTTGGGAAGGGGGGTTGTTGTCCTCTCCAATTTGGATTCCATTGCTTCTGATATGGTTGTTGTTGTTGTGGAGGCCAAGGAGTCCACATCGACAGATCAACAAAGGGTGGGTTAGTTTGTTGCATGGGTGGGTAATTCATTTGATTTGGATATTGCATTTGATTATAGGGAGGGTAACTCATTTGATTGAAAGAAGGATAATTATTCCAACGATTAGAAGATGTAAATGGCATGTT
>ML797088.1:259181-270403 GCA_009831015.1 Picea engelmannii
AAGTGTTAAGTTTAAAACCAACACAGTACCTGCATTAAGTAACGATTCGACGTGCCAATTCCAACATTTAATCAACCGCTTAATCACAGGGTTTACTGCTAATACATAGCTCGGGATCATATAACAATCAATGTATAATATGCATGCAAACATTGTATGCCAAGTATCGATTTGCAAAAATTGAACATGATTAACTTATGCGCCTTGACACCATTGCTATCAAACCTTATAACCTGCCAATGTATTTGGTGTATATTGTATTCCAAAGTCTTAGAATCATACAATCGAAGTTTCTTCATATAATAATCAAGTGATAGTTCAAAGCGAGGATAAAAGCAATATGACCAAATCCATTACACAATATTCATAAGATCAAAACAAGACTAATAACTCCCATGTCAAAAGTTTAAATAGTGAAATCTATCCAAATGTGCAATCAAGAATGCTCAAGAACATAAGTCTGATACCACATTAGCAATCAGATGATAAACCAGTGATCAAGTATCAATCAAAGATGACGAAAATCTAATCAACGAAAGAAGTGTTTTCACACTTTCAGTTGTGAAAACTGAATTGAAATTGAATTGGAATTGTCGCAAAAAATAAGATGAATGTCCATTAGCATAATGCGACAATACTTTTGTTGTAATACGACAAGGGGTGTAGGCAGCTTTTTGAGAGTAATCAAAAAAAAGGATTGGTTGCCAACAGGTGCCAACTTGCATACATAATATTGAGCCTTCCTTCCCTTACTAGAAAGACCACCTATTTTCTTCACATTCCATCTCTTAACCAAGAATTCCAAGATGTCAACATAGTCCCCTGCTGTGTATACACCTAATCTCTGAGCAACTGAAGAAAAGTGGTCAAACAGATTACTATCCTGCCCATCATACAACAAATGTGCAGGTATTACAACCCTTTTCCTCATCATATCTTCAAAATCTATCATTGTGGTGTCAGAATCAATCTCAAACAACTTTTCCACTATCTTAGAGTATGCAGTCTCATGGCACTTCTCATCTGCAGCAATAGTTCCACATATTTGGGCCAATCTCAGGTCACCATATCCTTTAGCAAATCTTGCAGTGTTGGCGTGTGATATGAATGTTGCTCTTTCCTGGAAAGAATTGTATAAGAATCCAAGATAGGGACTATTTTCTATGCCTGGATGCTAAACAGGAGAAAAGCTCAAGTCAGAAAATTCTCATTCCAAAACCAAAACATCATGCAGAAAGCTTCCAAAATGCAATATAGTAAATCTAGTAAACAAATGTTAGCCATACAGAGTGGAATCCCACATCTTGTTGGTACCAATAGCATACATAATAAAATACTTGGACAAAATGCTTGCAATGTTAAGACAGTGTATCGTCAGTTACCATTCCAAAGCCAATAAGATACTGTACGGTTTTTTCAATCTGTCTCATGTCCACTCGGCCACACAAGTAAAGATATTGATGAAGAAGATCACCATGTCTATTCTCCTTAGCTATCCACATACGTATCCATGTTGCCCAGGAAGTGGGACTGGCACCACTCTCATCTCTTACACCATCAAATGTGTTAAGCATAGTCTGGTACGTAGGCAATGCCTCCTCTGTAATCATGTCTCTCACTAGACAAACTAAATAGTCATCCGGAAATTCATGGGATCGCTCCTGCAATTCTATAACTTGCTCAATGAAGCCCTCAGAAGAAGAATTAGGTAAAAAGTCTTGTGGCTGCCAAAATTTTTCAACAGGCTTTAAATGAATCAATATATCTTTTTGTGCCCACTCCTCCAGCGATTTAAAGATCTCAACCTTCTAAGGTGGCATGGAATGAGCCACCTATTCACGAGCTTCATGTGGTTGGAAATGGATTTTAATATTTTCAACTTCCCTGAAAGATGAAATCAATGACATCAGAAATTCATAAGAACCCAAAGCATATTTAGGGAATTAAATGCAGGTGCTCTGCACAATAACAAATGAGCTCTTAAAAATTAGAATAGGGATCACTGAGAGATAATATCTATTTATGACTACATGACCAAACATGTCATTGACGGGGGATCTGCAATTTGATTCATGGGAAGATTCAAAACCCTAAAAGACTTAGAGAAGATACTTATTGAATTTTTTTGAAGATCAAAGTCATGGCAGCTGCTAGCTGCTCTAATTGTCTGGCAATGAATAACATGGCTCCTTACTCTGCACTTTATAAAGCTCAATTGATTTAGGTTCAATATGTGTACGGGGTCAAGTTCTTTTCAACATTTTCACACATAAAATCACGTGAACTGTTGGAGTGAAGTGTCGTTAATCCCACTAGTTTCATACATGAGCAGATGCAATGAAAGCATTTCAAACCAAAAAGTAAAATGGCTGCAAATAATCACCATTTCCGGAAGGAACCACCATTTCACCTAGACGAACTACGATGTGAAATTGGCTAGCACATTACCTTAGATCGCCTTAATATAAGGTGAAATTTGGCAGCACATTATTGAGACCCCCTTAATATAAGTAGATAAAACGTCCATATCGTGGAAAACCCAAAAGTTAATTTGCTATTATATTATTCAATTGATTTAGGTAGAATATGAATATGTGTACAGGTTGTGAAGGGATTTTCCTGGTAAAATATGAATATGTATACAGGTTGTCAAGGGTTTTTTATTTTGTTTTGGAGAACTTCAACAAACAAAATGAATGGACAAAATGAATGGTTTGGAGTATTGTTTTTCTCTCACCTCATTTCGATTCTCACTGTCGGTAAGAATTTAAAAAAACATAGACGGGGAAATTGGCTAGTACATCACTAAGATAACCTTACTATAAGGGGTTAAAACGCTCATATCCAAAAGCTAATTTGGAAAATAGAAAATGCAAAATCCCGAACAGTGAAATGTTTCTTTAACACATTTTCGACATTAATCCAACCTCGGTGTCATAGAAACCCTGTGCGATCTGGCCAAATTTGCGTGCAGTGCCGAAGTAGGAACAATGGCGAAGATGCAGGGAATCTCGTGCATTCTGCAACATAAACAACAGACGCCATCTCTTGTACTTAGGAGAAGAAAATGAGTTTCAACTCGTAACTGTTAAATATAATGTAACCTCAACAGGCTGAATGTACATTGCCAGCTGTCCTGGCCAGCCGTACTTTCTATTCTTGTTTTGCTTGAGCCTATTTAGCTCAGCTATTTCCCTTTGCATAGCACTTACTTCTTCATGAACTTCTTCATGTACTCATATTGTACTCTTCTTCATATATTCTAATATACTTTTTTCTGTTCTATTATGTTCTCTCTGCATTTCTTGCTTCACAATTTATCATGGTATCAGAGCTTCAGCAGTAAGCCTCTTCACACAAGATGGAGAGCAACACGATCCTCAAACACCGCAGAGCTTACACGGATCTTGAGAGCATTCGACACATAATTTTCACAAGGCTTGGAGAGTTGTCCATCATACTATTGAAAGATCCTTGCAGGATACTTCCATGGGGAAGAAGACCGTCATATGCTTAAAAGATCAGTGTAAGAAGCTCACACGAGGTCGCAGAGCGTACTACGCTAGAAAGATTCAAGGAGCAGAAACACAAGAAGGAAGCAGAGATTGAGAATGAAGAAATAGTAAAGATTCTTGTTCAAATTTTCAAAGAATCATCTAAGATTCACGAAGAAAAGATGTAGGAGGTGGGAACTCTTGAAGAATTCAAAGCATTTGTTCAAATTAGTGAAAGATTGATGCAGAAGGCAACATCATTTAAAGCATTTTGGAAATTGCTCAAATCTTTTAAAGATTGCAGCAGACAATGCCAAGCTTCAAAGAATCCATGTATTTCTTTCAAATCTTTGAAAGATTCACGAATCTTTCTTCCACAGGAACAAAAAACGCATCTCATGTGCAAAGAACAGCCATTAAGGCCATAAGATTCGTCCTATGAACAGATCTAGAGCAGGAAACCAGTTCAGAAGGGACGAAGAGAGTGCGGAAAAGAAAAAATAATTTCAGTTGTTTGATCTTGCGCAGAGGACCGACAGCCGTTGGATCAACAAAAATGTGCACGATGTTTATTCCTTTGGAGTGCACAAGAGAAATTTGACTTGCAAAGTCACAAAATTATCTGGACCATCCATCAAGAGACACGTGGCGAGATCTCGGCATTTTGTTGACTCGCAAGGTGTAAAGGTCAGAAGACTGTCGTGAGAATTCATGAATCGCGAAATCATGAGTCATTCTGGACCGTTGGATTGAGATAGATCGTGAGTCATCGATTTGATCCAATCACAAAATCGAGAATCAGGATTTGGATGAGCAAAGGAGACTGCTCTCCAAAACCCCGATACGTGAAATCTCGACATCACAAATCACGAAATCCCGAGAGGATTGTGAGCCATCCATCTCAAAGGACAGGTGGCAGCAGATCCAAGTGCCATTCACAGTTCGACATTTCGGAATTCGGGATATCAGAGGTCTTGTTGACGAAAGGTCGGGACACTCCACGACGAAAGTCTCGAAATCCCGAAAAGATCACAACCATCCACTCGTTCAGACACGTGGCGGAGATCGAGGAAACTGTCAGCATTTCGGCTACTGGGGTTTCAAGTTGATAGAGGATTTCTGTCATCAGGTGTCGCAAATCATGAAATCGTGAAACGATGAGGACCATCTATCTTAAGGGGACGCGTGGCAACAATCTACTTCCTCGGGGAAAGTACCGCAAGGAAAGGCCATCGGCATTTTGGGAATCGGTTTTTCGGGAGTCGAGAGACCAAGAGATTGCATGTTTGAGTCCTGAAACCCTGAAAGGGACCACGGTCATATCAGGAGAGGTCATGTGGACTAGAGGTATAGCCCAAGGGGCTAACTGAAGTTAACATCGCTTCGGCAAATTGGCATTTCGGAGTTCACGGTTTGGGAAACTCTGGGACAAGAGTTCTAAACTCGTGAAATAATGAATCACGAAATCCCGAAGGGATTTGAACCATCAGATTACAGGAAGATCTAGACCGTTGATTGGCATTTCGGCAATCGGAAGCTGGAGAGACAAGAATTTAGAGGACTCGTCTAATGAAGTCCCGAAGTCAAATATCGCAAAGTCAAAAACTCACGAAATCTTGAACGCAGAGTTCTGAAGTCACTGCAAATTACACGCAAGAGACAAGTAAGTGAGAATTTTTTCTGTTTTGCTGAATTCTTTAAAAGATGGCGTCGTCTAGCAATTTAGGACCAACTCAGGGTCTGATTCTTCTTGGAAAGAACTATGAGTTCTGGTCTCTTCGGATGAGATCCTTCTTGCAAGCACAAGAGTACTAGGATCCAGTGGATCATGGATATGTGGAACCAGATCCAACAGACCTATCCGCTATGACTAATCAACAGAAAATTTCTCAGGCAACACAGAGAAACAAAGAAAATAAAGCTAAATTTTGGATTCAAAATTCTGTGGATGACTCGATTTTCTAAAAAATCACAGGCGCTGGTACTTCAAAACAGGCCTGGGACATCCTTAAATCTTCCTACCAAGGAAATGACAGGGTCAAAACGGTCAAACTGCAGACCTTGAGGACACAATTCGAGACTTTAAGATTGACAGAGTCCGAAAATGTGGATCAGTTCATGACCAGAGTCATGGGCATCGTGAACCAGATCAGATTGATTGGTGAAACCATCACTGATCAACACATTGTTGATAAAGTCCTCAGAAGTTTACCCAAGAAATTTGAAATGGTTGTAACAGTAATCCTTGAATCCAAGGATCTGTCATGTTTTTCAACAGATGAACTAATTGGTTGTCTGGTGACACATGAGACCAGACTGCATCTCACAGATGAGTCAATCTCCAATGCTTTCAAAACTCAATTCTCCTTTAGCATAGGGAGAGGCAGAGGAAGAAGCAGAGGTCACCAAGGAAGAGGGAGCAATCATAGTAATCCTCACTCCAGTGGAGGAAATAGACAACAGTATCCGAATCAAAATTTCCAAGGTCAAAGACAACAACAACAAAATCAACATCAGAATTTCCAGCCTCAAAGAGGCAGAGGGAGAAGATCAAATGAGAAATCAAGCATTCAATGCTATTACTGCAAAAAGTATGGGCATTATGAATCTGAATGCAGGAAGAAGCAAACAGATCAGCTCTCAGGCAGCGCACATGTGTCAAATCACACGGGAGAAAACTCGTTAGGTATGTTTCTTTCGTGCCACAAGACTGAAGAACAACCTAAAGATCTCTGGTTGCTGGACAGTGGATGCAACAATCACATGACAGGTAACAAAGTTTTACTTTCATGTATTGATTCTTCAATCTCATTTGATATTACACTTGGAAATGATTACTTAGTCAAAGTTCAAGGAAAAGGAACTATTCCTATTCTTACTAAACAGAATGTAAAGAAAGACATAAACAATGTCTATCATGTTCCAGATCTGAAACATAATTTGTTAAGTGTAGGACAACTCATTGAACATGGCTATAAGGTACTTTTTGAGGGAGCATCTTGCAAAATATATGACAAAAACCCCAATAGAAAATTGATTTTTGAAATCCATATGACTTCGAATAGGATGTTTCCCCTTACACTCAGAACTGCAAATCTGATTCAACCATATGCATAGACTGAATCTACCCTGAATGAAACAATGGTTTGGCATATAAGATTTGGGAATCTACCATTTCAAAGTCTAAGTCTTCTTCAAAAGAACTCCATGGTCAAAGGTCTTCCTATATTTAAAGAGCAAATTCCCCCATGTGAGTCTTCCATACTTGGAAAACATAAGAGAACTAGTTTTCCACAGTCTTCCAATCAAGCCAAAAAACATCTTGAACTTGTTCACACTGACCTATGTGGACCAATGCAAATAGAGTCCATAGGTGGAATCTTTTATTTTCTAACGTTTATTGATGATTTTAGCAAAAAAATATGGATGTATTTTCTCAGACACAAGTCTAAAACTTTTGCAAAATTCAAAGAATTCAAGGCAGAAGCTGAAAAACAGAGTGGAAAATATATCAAAGCACTCATGTCAGATGGAGGAGGAGAATACAACTCCAGAGAATTTGTAAATTTCTGCAAATCACAAGGCATTATCATGCAAACAAAAACCAGGTATACTCCACAACAAAATGGAGTGGCTGAAAGGAAAAATCAAACAATAATGAATATGGCAAGAACACTTCTTAAAGAGAAAAGTTTGTCAAATAGGTTTTGGGCTGAAGCTGTAGCATGCTCGGTTTATCTCTTGAATAGATCTCCAACCACAAGTCTAAAGATGAAAGTTCCCCAAGAAGCATGGAGTGGGACAAAGCTAAATGTTTCACATCTAAGGACATTTGGATGCATAGCATACGCTCACATACCTTCCGAATTAAGGAAGAAACTTGATGACAAAAGTGAGAAATGTATTTTCACTGGATATAGTGAAACATCTAAAGCTTACAGACTTTACAATCCAATCACCAAGAAACTCATTCTCAGCAGAGATGTAAAATTTCTGGAAAATCAATTCTGGAATGATTCAGAAAGTCAACAAATGGACAGTCAAAATCCATTGCTGCCAAGTTTTGAAAACGCAGAAAATTCAGGACAACAAGTACCTCAAACTATTCTTCCAAGATTGCAGGTACAAAGACAACCTAAAAATTCTCAGGATAACTCAACTTCCAGCAGAGAATCATTCTCTGAACCAAAAAATCAGAGAACTCGAAGTTTGAGAGAAATCCATCAGTAGTTGGATGACTTTGAACAACACAACCTCACCTTTTTGCTTTAATGTCATGTCAACCTACATCTTTTAAGGAAGCAGCTAAGGAGCCACATTGGGTTCAAGCCATGAACCAAGAAATTGACTCCATTGAGAAGAACAAGACATGGGATCTTGTTGATTTTCCAAGTCACAAGAAGAGTATTGGTGTCAAGTGGGTTTACAAAACTAAACTCAATGAAAAAGGGAAGATTGAAAAGCACAAGGCAAGACTTGTTTCCAAAGGATTCTCACAACAACCTAGTACTTATTATGGTGAAACTTTTGCTCCAGTAGCAAGATTAGACACTGTAAGGATTCTATTGGCCATAGCATCCCAACACAAATGGCAAGTATACCATACAGATGTCAAGTCAACATTCCTAAATGGTTTCTTAGAAGAAGAAGTTTATGTCGATCAACCACCTGGATTTGAAGTCCAAGAACAACCAGCCAAAGTATATCGGTTGAAGAAAGCCTTGTATGTCTTGAAGCAAGCTCCAAGAGCTTGGTACAGCAGAATTGACACTTACCTAATCCAAAGTGGTTTCAGCAAAAGTCAAAATGAACCAACTCTTTACACCAAAACAGATCAGCACAGTAAAATTTTGATTGTATTTTTATATGTTGATGACATGATCTATACAGTAAATCTTGAGTTAACAAATTTTAAACATGCCATGCAATTTGAGTTTGAGATGACAGATCTATGGCATAATGAAATATTTTTTAGGAATTGAGGTTGATCAATCAACCAAAGGCATCCTTGTCTGTCAGAAAAAGTATGTAGCAGACATCATCAAAAGATTTTGCATGGAAGAATGCAATCCAACAGAAACCCCTATACCCCTAGGCACAAAATTGAGCAAGAAATATGAAGGCCCTACAGTGGACTCTACCCTGTACAAAAGTTTAGTAGGTAGTTTGTTGTATCTTACAACAACTAGGCCTGACATTATGTATGCATCCAGCCTTGTTTCTAGATTCATGGAATCCCCAAAAGATTCTCATTGGAAAATGGTGAAACGAATTTTGAGATATGTTGCAGGAACTCTCAATTTTGGCTTATGGTACACTAAATCTGATAGTAATCAACTTTATGGTTACATAGACAGTGATTTTGTAGGCATCCTAGATGACAGGAAAAGCACATCTAGACATGTTTTTCAACTGGGCACGAACCTGATCTCATGGGCATCAAAGAAACAACCAATTGTTTCAATATCTTCTGCAGAGGCAGAGTATGTCGCTACTAACTCAGCTTCCTGTCAAGCTGTGTGGCTGAGAAGAATATTGAAAGATATGTCACATACAAAAAATGTTCCAACTCCTATTTTCTGTGACAATACTTCAACAATTGCTCTATCCAAAAACCATGTGTTTCACAAGAAAAGAAAACACATTGACACTCGTTTTCATTTCATACGTGAGCTAGTCAATAATGGTGATATTGTACTACAATTCTGTGGTTCTCGAGATCATCTTGTTGATATCTTTACAAAGTCACTGGGAAAATCGGTTTTTGATTTTCAAAGACAACACTTAGGCATAATCGGTGCTGATGCTTGTAACTATTGAGTTTAAGAGGGAGTGTTAAATATAATGTAACCTCAACAGGCTGACTGTACATTGTCAGCTGTCCTGGCCAGCTGTACTTTATATTCTTGTTTTACTTGAGCCTATTTAGCTTAGCTATTTCCCTTTTCATAACACTTACTTCTTCATGAACTTCTTCATATACTCGTATTGTACTCTTCTTCATATATTCTAATATATTGTTTTCTGTTCTATTCTTTTCTCTCTGCATTTCTTGCTTCACAATTTATCAGTAACTACAAAGGAATCATAAATATAGACAAGAGAGAGAAACTCCACTTGGCTATAACCTTCTCCTTCTCTTCCTCCATTACCTCAACCAAATCTCTGTGACGCTTGCGTGGGGTCATCTTTTGTACTAGTTGCAACCCCTCAATGGCTAGTACAGTTTTCTCTCCAGGGTGACATCCTCAATTGTGTGGAGTGAAGACTGAAGAATGATATTATTATGAAATCACGTTTCATGCTAACAAATATCTTCGGATAATTTGATGTGAACTTACAGGAGAAAATAATAAAGAAAACACACGTGCAACTCGACACATAGATCACACTGAAGTTGATATAAAAATTGCATAAAATTATAGCGCACAGTTCAATGACTACTTTCAATCACTTCAATATCAAAGTTTATGATAATCCAGTTATAAAAAAATCCTAATTCCCAAATCAATGATCCTTTCACATATCTCAAAATTGTCCTACTTATATTTATTGACTTTTGTATACCTTGGTATTATGATATAGCTATCTTTTGTTTGCCCAGTTGTCTTTATTGACTTTTGTATACCTTGATATTATGCCATAGTTATCTTTGTTGACTTCTATATTCCTAATTGTTTTTATTGACTTATGTATACCTTGATACTATATTATGTCATAGTTGTCTTTATTGACTTTTGTATGCCTTGATATTATACCAAATGTAGACAATTTACTAAGGCTTTTAGTATTAATGAGATAGATAAGACTTCCTCCAAACTCTATATAAAGAGTTATGTTAATGATTTTTCTAGATTAATCCATGGTAAACTTTGCTAGGATCCACTAAGATGTTATGCTAATGATTTTTCTAGATTAATTCATAGTGAAAAAAAACAATTTGTTAACTTGGAGGGATTATTCAAAGTATTTTTACAATGAATTTGACTATGATGTAAGAAGATGAAAAGTAGGAAATTGTAATAGCTTTATGAATATACAACTCTTATTCATAGAAATTGTGAATCACTATGTCAAATCTGATTTTTTCTAATAGTGGTATCTTATTTTTCCAACAAAATAAAAGGTATATGTTTTTTGTTGAAATGGTTAAGCCGACAAAAAGTTATAGCCAAAATAAGATAGGTATGTATTCTAGGATTTTGATATATGTCAAGAAAAAAATAGATTAAACAAAATTTCATATTTGAAATATGCACAACCAACTCTATTTTTGTCTATAATTTCGTTATTAACTGAATTGTGTGGCCTATAAAAAAATAACGTCAAAAACAAAGATATGTAGAGGAATTAATAAAAATGGAGGTTTTAATGTATTTGCAGACCGAACCACTAGATTTGTCATCCCAAACCTAAATCTGAGGAAAACAACTCAACAACAACGTATGATAGAGTTGTAACTCCCGCCAGAAAAAAATTTTAATTCAAATAACGCATGTGCACATTCCTAAAGCACGCACACGTTCCTAAAACATGAGTGTGTTATTAGCAACAGGAACGCACACGTGTTCCTTTTAAAATAAATCAGTTATCTCTCTCTCTCTCTCTCTCTCTCTCTCTCTCTCTCTCTCTCTCTCTCTTTGACCTCACTGTCCCTATACCTCACTCACTTTCTCCCCCATCTCTCTCTCCATCTACCTCTCTCCTTTCCCCCTCTTCCCCTCTCTC
>ML797088.1:319264-334177 GCA_009831015.1 Picea engelmannii
TAGAGATGTATTTCATGTTAACAAGAATGCACACATGTTCATGTTCCTAATAACACACTCACTTTAAGAACACCCGCACATTCCTAAATCGCGTACGTGTTAATTTTATTTCAATTTTTTTTAGGAACGCACAAGCGTTCTTGTACACGTGTTTCTTAGGAATGTGCACTCGTTCTTGAGAACACACATGCATTCTTGGGAACGTGCCTACATGGCTTGCTGAGTGAATATTTAGCGTTTTCTGAACCTGTCACATTAGGAACCCATGCATGTTCCTAGAAATGCACACGCATTCTCACGATTGCACGTTCTTGCTGGCTCCATTGCCATATTATCATACATCAACTTTGTGCACTCACCGATATCACACCAAGGTCTACTAGTTTTATGTCAAATTTCCATACCAATATAATAGTGTAACACAACAAGGTCTTGTTAATTTCCTATAACTCAACAACTAAAATATTATGCCGATACTTTTATCTAAGAAGAATTTAATCAATGTTGATATAAACTCATAAAATTATGCATAAATATTACAACTAATTTACTTAACCAAATAGTAGCAGAAGCACATACAAAAAACCAAACACATAAAATGGACAACACCAGAAATACCTTGGAAACCCAAGTGTGGGGAAAACCAACAAAGAAGGATTTCTATTATGGGATTCAAGAGAATTTACAGTAGCAGAAAATCATAAATTTCTTACATAAATTTCCTCAGCAAGTTTCCTCACTCAGCAAAAAAAAATCCCAACAAACTCGGCCTGCATTTTCGGCCTCGCTTTTTCATCTTGGATTTTTGGCCTCATCTTTTCGGTCCATCTTTTTCAACCCTCTTTTTCGGCCCTAAAAAATTAGCCCATATTTTTTGGACCCTAGAAATAGACCTCCTGAAATATGTTGTATGTGGCCTAATTTCGACCTCTCTCTGCTACCTAGTATGGCCCTGGTTCGACCTAGACTAGCTGCCCAAATCTAGCCCAAAACTTGTCCTCTTCCTCGGATTCTTGCCTTCTCCTTCTCTTTCCCAATCACCCTCTTCCTCTTCTCACAAATGAGAATGTGTGTCCCTCTCACCCTCATCCCTTCTATTTATCTCTCTAATTCACTTTTTCATGAGACTTCTAGAAGCCTCCAGAAATACACTTTTGTGAATTATTACTTTCTAAAAAGTGACTTTTTCATAAATATCAGAAAAAGTCATTTAAGTGACTTTTTAGTTTTTTCTATGCTAAAAGTTAGGATAAAATAAATAAAGTTTTTTCTATGCTTTTTCTAGCTAGAATCTGACGCATCCAACCCCCTTCACTGCATGCATGGTGCTGACCCCACTACCCACATGTGAGTTTGAGGCCATATCTAAAACACTAAGGAACATTGACCTCATTCCCATCATGTGACGAGACGATCCATTGTCCATGAACCATACTCCACTGTTCTCCAACTCTGCAATACTGCTGCTCGAAAGAGAAGCGATCGAAGAAAATTCATCCTCGAATTTCTATGCAAACACATCCATCTCAGTAGATGTTTTGGATGAAACCTCTACCTATTTCTTATTCTTCTTCCTATTGGGAGACTGGATGGCATAGTGGCCAGTCTTTTGACATGCAAAACATTTAACTTTTCCCATGTCTCTGGAACCTCCTGCTCCAGTACCCTTCTTCACATGAAGAGCAACATTCTCTTTCTCTTCACTCTTTGTCTGGGTACCCTTAGTGGAATCAAGTATCATTTCCTCCTTAGTGAAGTCATCCCATAATATCTCCCAATCAGGGAGATTCTCCCGATCCACAACTCCATAGACAAATACTTCCCACTGCTTGGTCAATTCATTCAATGTTGTCCTTACCAAATCATTCTTGTCCACTGCCTCTCCCACAACTGTGAGTTCATCTCTAATTTGAATGAACTTTGTGAGGTAAGTGACCACTGAATCTCCCTTGGCCATCTTTGTGCTTCTTACCTTCTCTCTGAGTAGCATCTTCCTGTTATGGTTGTCATACCAGTACAACTTCACTAGGGCCTCCAACATGTCCTTCATTGTCTTCTTGCCAAACAAATGAGGAATAATGTGGTCCGTGACTCCATCCAAAATTATCCTCCTGACCTTGACATATTTCTTGTTGTGAGTTGTTAGTTGTACTAGATCAACAAGGGCTGCCACTTTTTCTTCAACAATTTCCAATAGTCCATTATCCTCTAGTACCAAGCCAATACGCTCCCTCCAAGGATAGAAATTTGAGGCACCATCCAACATGTCCTCAAACCTTAATCCTGGACTGACCATTTGAGTTTGTTGCTCCATTTCCCACACACTTTTGGTCACACATCCTCCTTTGTTGATTCAATCCCTTCTCTGCACAAAAAAGTATCTTGGCTCCTTTTGTACTCAGAGGTTGAGCTCTAATACCATGTTAATTTCCTATAACTCATCAAACAAAATATTATGCCAATAATTTCATCTAACCATAATTTAATCAATGTTGATATAAACTTAGAAAATTATGAATAAATATTACAACTAAGTTATTTAACCAAAATAGCAACAAAAGCACATACAAAAAACCAAACACATAAAATGGACAACACCATAAATACTATGGAAACCCTAGTGTGGGGAAAACCATCAAAGAGGAGATTTTGTTATGGGATTTCAAGAGAATCTATACTCAGTTAATGTTACTTCATATGTTATAGTCTTTGGAAACCATATACATAACTCAAAATTAACTTTGCATACCAAGTACTTAGTTGGGAACACAATGATCCTATAAAACTCTAACCTTGTAGCATCATGATTTTGTAGCATAATTTACAGGTCACTAGGATGAGACGAAGAGCTATAATAACACACAACAAATTGGAGGTAAATATAATCGGGGAATTAAGCTATATCATAAATAAGACCAATACATATTATGCTGGAAATATATACTAACATACAAAAAATACAACAAAACACCTTACATAAAGTGGACCCCCTCAAGGCTCGACCTGTGCTTGGTCTTCACACAGTCACCAAAGAAGAATTATATGAAAACTCCACACATCAAATCCTAGCAATCTATTCAGTTTGAAAAGAAATATTATAGATAAAATGTATTCAACAAAAACGTGATATTGTCTAGCTATCTTCTTCCTTAAGGACATAACAGATATATACATAAGAAGGGGGCATGTCTACTCCATAAATGGAGTGGTATGCCCCTCAAAATATGCTATCAATTTAAAAAAATGAAGACTAAAAAATGCTAACATTCGTTGGATTGGATTCTTTGGCATAATTAGTTCCAACAGTTATCCAAGTTATCCATAAGAGTAACCCTTGACCAACTAATGTATCAAATCCATCCTGTGCCAACTGAAGCAAGTTATGGTCATGGGTTCCTCCAAGTATCTCCATGGTTAATAATTTATGTGGGTTCGAATATTGAAGAAGATGAAATAACTGCTAACCACTCCACGAGATCCATGCAAGAATGCCTGTTATTGAACCTTCAGTCATAGTGGAGCATTCATGTGATGAGATTTGAACCATTGAATTTAATATGTATTCTTAAAATACCCTCGATCCACTTGCTTTTATCATTCAATGGTTGATCCTTGTAAAGCATGAATGGGCTTTGAATTTTGTCCACCTGGAAGTAATGAACAACCTCATAAAGGTTTGGGTCAACAAGGTTCTTGTAATCAAGACATAGGTGGGCACCTATGTGTGTGTGTGTGTGTGTGTGTGTGTGTGTGTGTGTGTGTGTGTGTGTTAGAGAGAGAGAGAGAGAGAGAGAGAGAGAGAGAGAGATGCAATAATCCAAATAATCTAAAACACACTTTTAATTATAACTATAAAAAGAAGATAAGAGAATAAAATGGCATATATATATATATATATTGAGAAAAATCATAGTGATGTGAGGGAATGAGGATTAAACACTATAGAAGAGACAAAAATGGATATATATTTTAGGTCAAAAGGAGGAGTTTTTGTGTCAAAATATGTCAAAATGGTGGTCCATCATCTCCCCCTACCTAGTCTTGTTGCATGTCCTTATGCAACCTCAACTATTCCTCTTCTGAAAAACGTACATGTAATTCTCTCTAGTTAAAATCTGGGTGTCCATAATCCCCTTGACTGTAATACCCCAAAGTTTTGTCTAATTGTATTCATTGTGTCATTTCCCCTTCTTCATTTCAGATTACAGGTGCTATGTAGAACTTACTTGGGCACCAAATGATGGGGAAATGGAACCATAACCCGATACATCTTGTACAATATCTCAACAAATAATTGGCATAAAATGCTTCCCTATTAAGGGCTAGACCAAAATATGGATACCTCATGGGATTCATCTTTCTCAAATAGTTGGGAAGAGTTTCCCATGTGTCATCAGAAACCAAAAATGTATTTACTGAATGTTCCCTCAAGACTTCAAGATATTATATTAGGGCATACCTCTCATGATGTCGAATGGTGATAGTGTCTCCTAGATCTAATCATAACCTTTGTAAATCATCCTTCATCACATGAGGTAGAGGATACTCATCTCTAATTTTTAGGATTTCATATGGCTCAATCCTTGCATGGAAATCCATATTTTCTTCCACTAAACTAGGCCAAGTATATGATATATGAATGCACGGAAATGGACATCCCCAACATAGGCATTGGGGTTCCTTTGAGAATTATCCTGCATTAGAAAATTGTGAAGGTAAATTTCACACAACAAATTTAGATCCTTCATATCAACATAGGAGAACATGTCCATGAAATCTTGTGGTTGATTCACTTCATAACGTTGTCTTGCTACTATTTTCTTTAATTTGAATGTAGTCCATCATTTATGCAAGAGTACGAGATAAGCCCTTGTGGGGCTTCTACAAAGGATTTCCTCAAAGGCTAGTTCACATGCATGTTTCTCTAACCCCTAAGTATGTTCCAGCCAGTCTTTATACCTTTTAATTTTGGTCTCCCACTTTTCTTGCATGAAATACATAGAAAACTATCTTTGCTTCATCTTCTCAATGACCTGGTGGTGGGTTTCTTTGTTAATGATCCCCATATAAAAAATCTCATGTTTTTTTCTCCATTATGGAAGATATGGTGATGATTTCCATTTGCAAATGGACATGGATGGATATTTCAGGACTTAGTTTCCACAAGATAGGGAAGGGGTCCAAGGGGGGAGATTTTACCCATGTCTATTAAACTCAAACCCATTTCTTTTTAAATTATCCTTACTATGAACCTTCCATTTCCTGATTGAGTGTTTCCAAAGTCAATCATTGAATTCATATAAGAAGGTGGGTGTGAGAAGTAATATACCATAGTTATTGAGATCATCGGGGTTGAGTACAATCATTTTGGGGAAGAGTGTAAGTTAAGAAAGAAAAAATAAGTAGTTATTGAGATAGTTATGGGGGTTGAGTACACATACCATAGTTATTGAGATTTTGGGGGTTTAGTTATTGTTGTGTGCATATAAGTAATTTATTTTACATTTTTAAGTAGCATAGACAATTGCATGAGATTGGATGTCATGTTATGTGTTATTTATGCATTTAGATTTGGTATTAGGAAAATTTATTTGGTCGTTTTAGTAGTGGTGAGACCCAACTTAGGGCTGGGTGCATTACAAAGTGGTATTAGAGCTTAATTTCAATGCCAAACGCGAGTGGGCCAAGGACCAAAATGATTTTTTGGTAAATTCAATGTGGTGAAGTTTGGTTTTGTGTTGAATTTGGGGAAATTAGTGAATCCAGAGTGAAATCCAAAATTTGTAAGAAAATTCGAGTTTTAAATACCCCACATCTGTCTAAGGGGTTTAATGGCATCAATCGATAGGATTGTCAAGTTAGATTCAACTTGGAATTTCAAAATTCACGTTCTACTAGAGGCTGAAGGAGGTGGTAGAGTTTGATGAATCGATGTCTGAGATCGTGGTTGATCTTGAGATCAATGGCCTAGATTCATGGTGACTTGATTAAAAAATTATATATTTTTGGATTTTTGCAAAAGGAAGAGAATCAGCGACCCAGATCCATTTTCACAGATAGGTGAAGTTAGAGAATCGACAACCAAGATTCATTTTCTCTTATTAGTGAAGTTAAGGAATCGAGGACCATCATTCACTTTTGGTGGTTGGGAAATGGAGTAGATCGATGGTCGAGATTCACTGACCAAGTTAGGAAAAGTTTGTTGGATCAATGGTTAAGATCATTTGGAATGGGAGATTGATGGCCTAGATTCATCTTGGATTTGGTAAAAAAAATCTAAGTATTTTTTTTTCCAGCAGAAATCATCGATGGTTGATGATTGGATGAATGAAATTTTAGAAGAGTTTTAGTTTTTCAATAGAAATGGTCGATGGTCGATGATCAGATCACCGATTTTGGTGAAGAGTTTGGTTCGGACAAAGGAATTCACTGATCAACAATCGTTGATGATCGGGGGTTGGAAGAATTTGGTGGGTCGATATAATTTGGTGAAAGGTTTCATGCATCCAAAGGAATTTTTTTATTTTCAATGGTTGATGATCGGGGGTCAGTAGATTTAGTGAGGTGTTCAATTCATACAAGAAACACTATCGATCTTTGATGAAGGAAAATGGGAGGAAGACGTGTATTTCCATGTCAACGTCCTGTTGCGGAAAAGATATGAAATGATCTTACTCAAGCATTTTCATATTTTTCTTGGCTAAAGAAAAATAGACGGGAATCTCACCCTATGTTTATATCCAACAAAAATAACATCCTAACTCACAAGTATTAATTACAAGTGCTTAGGCTAGTCTTTTATTAATAAAAAAAGCTTGTTGGAAATTTACTTTTTATGTAATTTTCTAAACATATTAGTTGTTGAAATAAATGTAAAGATAGAATTAAAGTCACCAATATGATAATGAAGACAGATGAGACATAAAGAAATCCTTTATTTCATTCCAATTCACCAAAGAGTCATTTTCTTTACAAAATCTCATACAAAAATTTTGGACCAAAGTCAAACTTAGACATCCCCGATGGAACATACAAAAGGGCCTCTAACAAAAAACCAAAACTGAACTCTAAAATATGGATGAACTTGGCACAGATTGATGCCCACTCGAATTTGCACAATAGCCTTTGTCAGTCATGAAAACTAATTAAAAAAAAAACAAGTCTACACAGACTATCAAAGATAGATCAACACCTCTGAAAAACAAGTTTCTGAATGATGTAATTCAACCCTAAATATTGTTGTCTACAATAAGACCCTTCTATCATAAAAGAGAATTAGTCTTGCGATGAATAAAAGAATGAATGAAAACTGAACTATCTCAACATAAATTCAAAGAGCAAACCTCAGTATGCTTCTGCTTCTATCCCCCTTTTGTTCCTCCCTTTCCTTTTTATTTAAAAAAATTAGAATTGGTTGGAGTAGATGAACCAACTCATTAGTTAAGTTAATTAAAAGAATCAACCAACTTTAGTTAAGGGGAAAAGTAATAATCATAATAAGGGTTATAAATAAATAATAACTAGTAGGTGGGACCCCTTGTGACTCCCTTTAGCTCATAACAATCATAACTATTTAGTTAAGAAAAACACACCTCCTTGTGACTCCCATCAAATATGCACATTTGACAATTTAGCTCATGGTATTTGAAATTATATTCAAAAAATATTACTCATATATCCAAAAATAAAACATTCTGTCCAAAGATTCCTGAAGTCAATTGTCATCAACAATAGATAAAAATAAAAACTCAAAAGCCATCTTTCCCACTTTGCGATGCAATCTTTCCTTGATTGTTGTTGTCACCCTTCGATTTTCCTAAATTTTCCTTTGGTTGTGTTGAGACTTTAGGCCTAATCTCATTGATCACATGGGAACAATCGTCCCTCAAATGCACCCGAAAAGACACAAATTTGCTAGAGCCATTGGAGGGTGAGGAAGGGGCAGCCGTGACTTTTCCTTTGTCAAGGGCAAGGTGAGCCTCGGTTTTCAACCTTTTTCTAGCATGAGAGGACTGCATTGGTGAGTGGGGGGCAGCTTGGACAATTGGGTTAATAGGCGGAGGAGTAGGTAGGGACAAATTAGGCCAGCCACGATTTTGGGAGACTACCAGGTGGACAATCTCTTGCCATCCATCATTTTCAGGAACCTCAGGTTGCAATGAGACGTGAGGAGGAACAGGGATACCAGGGGCTTGCAAAACTTATTAAGGAGGCCTTTCGGTCCTGGGTTGGACCACTCCTTGCCCAATCCAATTGAAAAATCCGGCCTGAAACAACTGGCCAAGCTCTTGTGAGTCAGCATAAAAATGTAAGGAGAACTTGGGCCTTCTTGGGCCTCTGTTTCCTCGGCCATGGCTACCTTGGCTGAAAAAACTCATTCCTGCATGCATGATCGATTATCAAATAGTATTTTAAATAAACATACATGACAACTCTTAAAAATATGAAATAGATTTGGCTCGGCAATGTGTCATACTCATGCAATCCAATCCATACAAAATGTTTTATTGTAATCAATTTTATAATAGGGAATGAAAAATGAATGTGGGAAGGCGATGGGGTTGTAATTAGTGAAAAACGAAATAATGGTGGGAAATGAGAGCGGATACTGTTCACAAAATTAATCAAGTAATCCATATAGTCATTCTGTTAAAAGGAGATACACCAACCAAACGATCATATCAATCATTGTGTATTAGCCAGTTCACTGTTCATAGTCAAATATCTAACACAATGTCATCAATAAGACAATATGCATTCCACAACAATCCGTAAGGGAGTTATGTTCCTTTTATTTATCCAATTTTCATCTTATAACAATTCTCAAATGTATAATAGTAACCATTTCCACTCTGTTAACCATCATAATCAACCAGTGCCCACACATTTCTTCAATCATCAAACACACTCAAAGTCGTGTTCCAAAATTGAAATGAAGTTATACTGTCACTAAAATCGGGCCTATCATTTAAAATGCATGACATTCTTTAAACATACATAATGGCAGTCAACCCAATAATCCAAATTTAATTGTAAAACCCTGACTCGTGATTTAAACAGACAAACAACAACCACCATTCCAACACATGCTATGCACAAAATAATTCAATCATGCAAGTGTAATTCTGTCACTGTACAAGCCCAATTCAATGTGACTCTAAATAAACAAAATGTTGGGATATCCATCCAACACAACGAGGTATCTACAACATGCTCGACTTTATAATACCATAATAGAATTGCAACAAGTCGTGCTTAAAACTCTGTGACTATCTCTGAGTGCGCAACCCAAAATTATCCATATCATACACAGTGGGAAGACACCCAAAACACCACGACGTGACATTCCCATTTTACAATTCTAAACACTCGGTCATAGTATTAACTTATCCAATCGTGTCAAGCTATCAATCTAATACAGTATTGCTTCAAATTAATCAAACTACAATAAACCATGCTGTGTAAACTCGGTCTCATCCCTAATGATGCAATCAAATAATCATAACGCATATAGTGCATGGATTTGCTACAGTCATCTCGATTGCAATAACCATTTGGCCCAAAAAAAAACTCATAGTTACAATGACCATTTATTCGCGGTGTAGGAACACCACACACACAAATGCAGTATGTGTGAACATTATTAAGCAATTGTAACCAATGCCAAGTTAAACATCCAAATAATCCTTAGTGAAAAAAGACAGTGACTGTGTATCAACCAATTCAATGTTGAGCCTATACTTGTACTATCGTAACAATCAACAATCGACCTACCGTGCTGTGGCAACCACACATACCCATGCATCGACATGAAGCGAGGCCGTGACCTCAATTTAAAAAATATTGGGTTATCAAACACAAAGAGAGGGACTGTGTATTTTGAATTGTCCAATTAACAATGTAGGGTTTTCCCATTGTAATAAACAGGGAGTGACTAGGTACCAAAACCAACATGATTGTCACATGACCAATTGGGAGAGCCTGTAATCAATTTAATTGACAATACACAACCATCCAACAATAACCAATAGTAAAGCCGACAGGCCATGTCGATCTTCTCTATCAACCCTCACATCTCTAGAGTTAAGGGTTTGCTCTGTGGCCAACACAGGGAAAGCTAAAGCCAACTCTTTTCAATGGTGAAAACCTCTGAGACCAACGGTGCATACACAAAGCGAACCAAAATTTATTCGTGAAAAGGTAACAAATCCCACAATAGGAGGGCTATAAGAGAGGAGTGAGGCTCCAATTCATCCTAGTAATGATACTTAACACACGCAGGGTATAACCATCATGGCTCTCTAGTCAAACAACCACAATGTTGAGGTAAAGACAAGGCCAAGAAAGAACCAAATAACCCATGATGCAACCTTTAATGATGAAAACAAACCAATGCTCAAGTGAAAAATGCAATGACACGGAGTGCCTCCAATGATTAAAACCCATAAAAACCAAATACTGGATATAGTGATGCGAATGTGTGAGGATAGCTAGCCACCCAAGACCAAACAAAAACCCTCCAACTAAACTAGCAAGGATAACAAAAAGCCCTTATGGCTGCTAACACCCAGGAGGACGAACAACACTATGACTTCAACATTAATGAAGAGAAAACCATCAACGCTTCATTCCAAAAACACAATTTTACATAGTTGCAATACTTAAAGAAAGCACAAACCAATAGAACTGAGCCAGTAATCATTTCATAACCAGAGCAGACTCATGAATGGCCAAAAAAAGACATACCTGTAATCCAAGCACCTTAAAATGTGAGTTGGTCGAGCGGTTCCTCTCTACTAAGAAATCAGAGCATAACCACAACAACAAGGTTGAACAATAGCCCGGCTAGGGTGGCATCCAACAAAAGGAGTAAGGGTGGCGTGTAGTAAATGCACGTCACCTCCACCCATAGTCAATTAATTCAATAGTACACGCAAACAATTAATCTATCAACAATTCATTTAAACCATGCATTGGAAATTGCATCAAACGCGCCACCCACATCATATCTTCCATTTCCAACTGACCATATTACATATCAACTATATAATCCAATTAAGAGACCATGTATCGAACCATCACCAATAGCACAATCCATATCAACTTATGCCATTACATAATCACCATTGCATATCAACTATATAACTCAAGAACAAAATCACATAGCTATTAACTTAGTAGCTAGGATAACAACAATCCATTAACAATCGATGCATGTGGTATAGTATATAACATAGTTTAAGTTATACCCTTTGCATTTGTTGCATTCCTTTTCATTTCTTTCCAATTGCTTCCATGCATTATTTCCTTTTTCCAACTGCCTTTTATGTATTGTTACTAACATGTCTGTTGTGTAGGTGTCCCAAGAACATATAGCAATGGTGTTAATGAATAACATAGGTCGTAGTAACATAAAGAACTAATCATTCATAAGCCCAATCCATAGCCAATAAAAACAAAATCTCATCAACTTTATAAGCATTTTCGAACATCAACACAAACATCAAATAAGGACCAGACCTGATATCCAATCTACAAGGGGGTCCCACCTACTAGTATTATTTAGCTTTTATAATAATAGGCTTTAGCAACACTTTGCGGGCAAAACTTCGTTGACAATTTTTAATCGTCAACAAGTCCATGTTTAATGCCACATCAACATAGTTTCCATGTCATCCAAGAGATGGCCGATGGATGATCGTTGATAGTCGAGGTTCGATGGAAGTTGTGAACAAGTTGGTTGTTAGAGAAATTTATCGATGGCTAGTCATCAATGATCGAGGTTCAACAATATTTGTGTGAAAAAATGGGTTTTCTAAGAGGAGTGATCAATGGCCGATGATTGAGGTTCAGGGGAATCAGTGAGCAAGTTTGGTTTAACAAAGGAATTAATCAATCATCGATCATCAATGTAGTTTTGGAAAATCAATGGTATATATTGCTTCAAGTTGGCGATCAATGATGAAAATTTCTCCATAGACCTAGGGAAGGTATAAAAGATCAATGATTGAGATTTCTTCTGATTTTGAGATCGATGAATCAGATTAAAATATTTTTATAAAAGTAAAAACAATCCATTTTTCTATGAAATTTTATGATTTTTGAAGTAGTTATAAACTTGTAGAGCGATTTTGAGGCCCTAAACAATGTTTTTAGGAGTTTGAATTTTTGAAATTATAAGTTTCAAAGGAACCACATACATTTTTTGCAGCTTAATAAAAGAACTTGTAGAGAGCTTTCCAACAAGCTATTATGAACACAAAAGAGATCTTGTATGAGAAAGTTACAGTTGAAACAATTAAGGGTATATTTTCAGCACTAGTCTGCTTCCAGAGGGAATAACACTTTGCTTGAAGGTCCATCTGAGGCACATTAACAAACTGCAGAAATCCCATGCACCATAGAAGACAACCATGGAACCATATTTGGAATATGGGTACATAAAAATGTGTAGGAAGAGAAAAAAGACACCTGTATCATACATGGGTAAAATGGGGAAACAATTTAAACTTCTAGAGACCATAACTTTCATCTTGGAGCTCAAATTTGAGCAAAGGTATTGAGGAGGAGAAGCTATATATCAAACCAAAATTTGGATTAGTTCATTTTTTCCCTCATAATTTAAAATGAAGAATGACCTATAATTGAATTAATAGATATTTTTCAATGTGCCTAATTCTAACAACAATTATTGCATGCACATTCTTGGAAAATTACAGGCATGAGAAAGCAAAATTTAGTTCTTATATGAGAAATAGAGATATGGAGGATGCACAAGGGTATTACATCCATGAGGAGGATATTATAGGTATGCATGTCAACATGGGTAATGATGAGACAAAGTCTTATGGAAGAAGAGATAAGAAAAAGCCTGTAACTATGAGAAACCTGCAAAGAGAAGTGTAGATGTATAGGGATGATAATGAAGAGATTATGAAAGATCGATAGGAGATACTTCAAAGCCTAAATATGCTACATAAGAAATTTAACAAATATTCGGGCACAAATCAAGAAGCTAGTGTCAAGAAAGTAGAAACATCTAGATCTCATGACATGAGGGATGAACATGCAGGATCTAAAAGATCAATGAGCGTTAGTACACATCAACATCGTCATTCCCTAGGGAAATCAACTAGATGAACATATCAATAATCAAGGTCTGAAAGTAGCCCAAGTATGTCTTCTATTAGATATCAAACGAGGAGACATGGGTGAGATAGCTTGGAGGGGGAGTTGAGGAAAATCAAGGCACCATCATTTGATGGAGAGAACAAGAAAGGAGAAGATGTATAGAAATCGTTGTTGGGGATGAGGAAGTATTTCTAGTTGCATGATTACTCATCAAATGTAGAAGTTGGAATTACATCCTTCCATCTCCAAGGAAATGCATCTATATGGTTGGATCTGATTAAGCAAGTTAAGCACCTTGATGAGAAGAGAATTTCTTGGAAGTAGTTCAAGAAATATTTCCAGTAGTAGTACTTGTGAGAGCAATATTAAGACAAGAAGATGCAAGAGTTCTTCAAACTCAAACTTTGGAACATGACCATGGATGGATATGAGAGGAAATTCTTGGAATTTCTCAAGTATGTGAGCTTCATCAGAAATGAGAAGGTCAAAATTCAAAGGTTTCTAAGTGAACAAAGTCACAATGTACATTCAATATTAAGAAGTTAGTACAATTATCTAAACTAAGTTATAAATATGGTGAACAACTTGTTTGGAAAAAGACTTTGAGTTTAGGGTTTATGAATTTTCATTATCACATATTTTAGATTGTTTCTCGAAAGTTTTATTTAATAATTGGTTTTTAACTATGAGCGAAGTAATATAATATATGCAATTTCCATTGACAACAAAATAATTGACTTTATTGTGTTTTTTTTTTTTTTTTTTGATTCTCACCCTATAGATGACACTTGTAGCTAGTGAGTAAGAGGAAATCATTGTGATGACACTTGTAACTAGTGAGTAAAAGGAAATCATTGTGGTTCTCTAGAAGGTCACAATACTCAAGTGGTATGGTGCTTATGACTTTGTTAGAAAATTTGCATAATTTTTTAAAAATGCAAAAGGTTTAGTGAAAACATATAAATAGCAACATGCGAGTGTTCCACTTTATTTAATTAAATATGATATTGATTCTAAAATATTATAAACAYAGAATCAATAATTACTTTGGAGGTTTATGAATRTCATTCTATAACTCCTCACTATTTCTTAGAACTATGTGGTGGTGTGTTTCATCATTTGTCATACCAAGAAGTTAGGAATTTTTGTTTTAATTGTGATATATTATGTGTTTGACATGGATATATGTTGTCCAAGTATATCACACCCTCACAATGTAAGAAGATATTTAGAAGATATTGCATGATCCATATAATTATTTTCTATCCTAAAATGTTAATCTATGACAAGTATCGTTTGAATTGCATGAATTAAAAAGCTTCAATATCTCTCACAACTAAAATGAGTTGATTATATATATATATTCTACATCGTTCACATTCTACATTCTATTTATACTTCTATATATACATTCTACGTTGCCAAAAATTCGTCCAGAAGGTTCACTACATGGATGTATTTAGTTCAGAACGCGAAATACATTCTTCAGAAGGTTCACTACATGGATGTATGTAGTTCAAACGGAGAAATACAATAGTTTTCTTTAGCTAAAGCACACGAAAGTTTCTACAGCAGGACTTCTTTGTTGAATATCCAACTAAAAGCACAACTTCGTCCTTTTTTTGCCCTTTCTTGAGCTCGTTCATCTAGCTTTCTGATACGAGGTGCCAACTTGCATACATAATCCTGAGCCTTCCTTCCCTTACTAGAAAGACCACCTATTTTCTTCACATTCCATCTCTTAACCAAGAATTCCAAGATGTCAGCATAGTCCCCTGCTGT
>ML797089.1:11111-29955 GCA_009831015.1 Picea engelmannii
TATATTCTCTCATTTGGTTAATACAATTCTTTATTCTTTCTCTCATTCTCCTCTCTCGTTCTATGTTTCTTTTGCAAGCTTTGTGTGAGTTACTACCAATTAGATTCTATGTGCAAGTTTCACCGAAAATTTACATGGTGTCAAAGCCCATAGGTTGCTAGGAAGAAGACACACAAGCACTCATTTGCAGGTACAAAATATTGAAGCAGTAAAAAAGAATGGAATTTTCGTCATCATCTCTGCTCACGCCACACAATTATTTCAAGTGGAAGCTAAAAGTTATACTTTAGCTCAGAGGTAGAGGGCTTGTACCGAATGATAATGACTATAGAGACTGAACCCACATTGAATATCGAAAAATCCAAATACTTCAACCAACTGGATGAGGCCTTCGGTCTATTTTCCATGTCAATTTCTCCTGAGCTATTGTTTCATGTTGAATCTTGTTCTACTCCAAACAAGATATGGACCACTCTCAAAGATCTCTTTGGAAAACAAGACTAGATGAGAGACCACATGCTTGAGATTGAATTGAACTCACTAGATCTGAGCGGTTTTGAAAATATCCATGACTTCTTTACGAAGTTCAAGTCTCTACTTCTTTAGCTAAAAGGATACGGGATCGATAAATCAATGCAACACAAACAATTAATTATTTCCATTTTGTCAAAATTAGGTCCGAAGTATGAATTATTTTTATCCTTTCATCGATTCCCTATTCATGATAAAGACAAGCTCATCAAAATGGGAGAAATCAAGAGCTCCAAAGCGCATGCGCTTGTTGTGCACGAGAGCAACAAATCCAATCCAAAGTCCAAACAAAAAGGAACGGGAAAGATGCATTCTGAGCAAAGAAAGATGGAAACTCCAAACCCCTTAATGAATTCTAATATCACTAGGCTGAACCCCAATTGTAAATGTAAATGTAAATATGCATATAAGCTGATGAGCTAATGATATAGATTATGTGGTCTGATTATGCGTGCATTGAGTCAGTGCGTGGGAATCTCATACCAAAAGAAAAGTGTGCACATTTCAGAGTTCTTCGCACACTAGATTAAGTGTGCGATCTTAAGACCAGGGAGCCTTTGTATATATGTTGTTTTTTATATGTTGGTAAGCCAAGTTATTATAGGCTAGAATGCTTATATGAGTATTAGGCCAGGGAGCCTGGATGTTAAAGGTCGTCATGCCTATATTGTAATTGTAAATGATACTCATATTATTCATTAAGTATACTATTGCATGCACACCGACCAAAAAAATAGATGGTGGGCTAAACTCCACTACAAAGGGAAAGGGGGGATAAGAGTTTAGGAAATGGGCTAAGCTAAGGGGGCTTAAGCAAGAAATATTTTATTAATATTCCTAAAGTCTAAAGTCTAAAGTATGGGATATTCATTTTATCCTAAGTCCCTAGGGGGAACATATCACCATGTGGGGGGCCCATGTAGTTTGCAACATGAAAAGTGTCAAGTTGGGAACATGCACACATATTTGGGGAAAATTAGTTCATTTTTCCATCATTCCTTCATCATTGTTACCATTATTCTCTCCTAGCATCTGAACTATGTTGTTGCCATCACCATACATGTACTTGGAAATCTTGGCATTGTGGACAACTAGAAACCTGATTTGGACTATAGGCTGAAGAGGTGGTTGTCAGGCCCATAGGAATTTCTCTCCGGGTGAGAGATTTTCTATGTCAAAGAAGCGAGTTGTTAGGCTCGTTAGTAGTTTCTCTAGGCGAGAAACTAATCAGAATTGTTCCGTAGTGCGTTGGGAAATAGCTACAGGGCTCTGAGACTTCATGTCCAACCTATTACTGAAACCCCAAAAGGGAAGTGGGGAAGTCGAGGGACTATTAAGAAGAGAAGGGGTACACTTTCTGGGGTGGGACATGCATGTGGGAAATGAGAGACTATAGGCTAGTTGCAACAGTTGGGCACCTTGGACTCAACAATTATACTACTTGTTTGACCTTAGACTGGCTTAGTATTCCCTTTTAGCTCGGGGATGACCCACTGCTGAGATTACGAGAAGTGTGGTCTATGGCTAGGAGGAATGTGGAAGGTTTGCATGTAATTGGTTATATTGTTATCAAAGATAAGTGTCAATTGTGTGTTAAATTATGTGTTGTGTCATTATTTATTCGTTTTTTTTTTTGGGTTTTTTTTGTCTATGATGCATGTGTATTTCTATTATTATTCTGTATGAATCTATGTATTTGCAGAGTATTTGTTCGTTTTAAATTTTGTATACAGTTTGAAATTTTTTCGTGTGACATAACCTAGTAGGTGGATGGGGATGTTACAATATGGTATCAGAGCTCCAGTTTTCAACATTGAGCCTGGATGGGCCGAACAAGTTGAATTGAAGAGAAATTTCACAGAGAATTGATTTCGAAGTGGCCAAATTTCAAGTTACAGTGCATCCATGGTAAAAATCAAAAGCAATTGCATGGAATTGAGAAAAATCCCCAATTTCTGTTGTTAAATTCATGGGAAATTTGAGATATTTGGCCAAGTGGTGAGATATTCTTAATTTAATATATGTTCTAGCAAATACAAACTTGGAATTGGTTGAATTTAAAGTTATAGGGTGCCAGGGGGAGTTGAGAGAACACTTTGATGATTTTCTAAAGCTCGGGAGAAAGCGCAGGAGTGCCAGGAGGGAACAAGAAGTCATTTGAAAGAACAAAGGGATGAGCCCCTTTGAAGTTCGAAGAGTTGAAAGCTCAAGAGAGATAACACTACTGTGTGCAGAGCCTATGCAAAGAGTGTAGAGGGCGAAAAGAGTCTAAGTTATAGACTGTAAGAGAAGCGCAAGTGTGTGAAGGAGAATTTATTATAAGTTCCAAGCTCAAGAGGTGTAGTAGTTCAAGAAAGAAAGCAGAGGCCAAGGAGTCGACCCTACAGTGGAGAGATCAAAGGTTGAGTCTTTAAAAGATTGAGAAATCCTCCGTTGGAGGGAAGCAGAGCCGCAGATAAGAGAAACCACAATATCCATTGATTTGGGTTGCAATATTAGATCTGGGTCATTGGATCTAATCATAGACGAGAGGAGAGTGCACGACATAGGAGATCAGATCCCAGCCATTGGATCTGATTGCAGGAGAAGAAGACTCCTTAATTGGAGTTCTTAGGCCATAAGTCTTTGCCAAAGCAGAGTGGATCTCAACCATAAATACCATCATGGAACATGAGCCATATATCTCACAATTCAAAGATTTGGCACTTCGCTAAAAATTGACCCTTGTGTCACCAGGAGGAGAAATCCCCAAAGCTATGAAGTTCTGGAGTGAATCTACATCGTAGATCACTGGGAGATTGTGAGTCGTTGGATTCCCGAGTGGTTCAATGATTCGATGCTCTGGGAGAAATTGGTTGTGGTTGTGTGGAGTGGATAAGTCCCTGAAGTCCCGAATTTCAGAGTAAATCCTGACCCTCGGTTGTTGGGTACACGTGTCTGTACATTTCCAAGTATTTGCAAATTCAGCTACTCGGAGGATTGCGGGTGAAAGTTATTTCGGTGTGAAAATTATTGAAGCTTCGAAGTACTAGAGTTAATACTAGTCGTTGATCAAAGGAGAGTCTCAGTCGTAGATCTCTGTCATTCACCAATTTGGCATTTGATAGTTCGAGAGTGCGGTGGTCGTCTAGAGCGAGAAGTCCCGAAGCTCTGAAGTACCATAGTTAATCATAGTGGTTGATCAATGGAGAGTCTCAGTCGTATATTGCCACCATTCGCCAATTCAGTGTTTGAAAATTTGGGAGTATGGTGGTCATCTGGAGCAAGAAGCCCCGAAGCCCAAAGCTCGAAGTTAATCACAATCGTTGGTTGTGGGAGGAGTGTGAGCCGTCGATTTTCGTTCAATGTTTGACTATCTAGGAGGTAGCGTGTGTTGGATTCAAGAAACTTCCGAAGTCTGAAGTCCCATATTTGATCTCAGCCGTAGATTAAAGAGCAAAGTGTGGATCGTTGATCCTTGAACTCTTCGGGAGTTCGAAAATTCAACAATCTGTGATATTTACGTGTTGGAATCATGGAAACTTCTGAAGCTCAGATTCTCGAAGTGAATCTCCACCATAGATCATGGAGGAGGAAAGAGAATCCCCGCCAGTTGTCATATCTGGCCATAATAATTTGGAGAGAGGAAGGATATGGAGAAGACCTACATCCACCTGTCAAAGTCGCTTTATGATTGAACTCAACCGGTAACCACTCCGGGATATTGGAGTGTTGAAAAGGTTAATGTTCACAGAATGTTGAAGTCCTAGAGCTCCGGATAATGCCTTTTAGTTGAGCACTTGGTTCTAGCCTGCGGTCACGTGATATTTTTGTTGAAGAAAAGGGTCTAGCACATGTGGTTTTGATTCTAGGTGAAAGGGGCTTAGAGTAAAGCACCCACGGGTTTTGATGGACCTTCATAAAGAAATAAAAATCTCCTTTGTACATTAAGAGAGGATCCATCATGGATCTGAGAGCTAATTCGGCTCCAGAAGAAGATCCTAAGAATGGGAGGTCGTGCAAGACCTGTAGGAGGCGTGGGGGTTTGCATCACAAAACTTTGACTAAGACCATCATGAAAGCTATTGAAACATAAAACAAAGTCATGGAGATGAATTAAAATTTTGGGGATGTTAGAAATGTTTAAGATGGCACAGACAATACCTGTAGCATTCAAGGAAAGAAAACACTAATTGGCCTAGAACTTCAACAGGATGTAACTAGCATCCCATAACCTAGAAATAGGTGAAACTGGGACACACTGTGCAAATTATATATATGAATAAACCCAATTTGGATCATACTAAAAATAAAATTGAACATGTGCAAAAATGCATAATTACAGTTCAGATTTGCACCTAGTTGAAGTTTGAACAAGAGAAGTTAATGGACAATTTTCAAATGACCATAACTTTCTTCTCAAGACTCATAATTGAGCAAGGGAGCAATCATTGGGAAGGTATTGGATAGGGGAGTCTAAGTATCCACCCATAAAACTGACTTGGTCATTTAATTTTCACAAGAGATCAGAAGAAGGAATTATGATACATTATTGAAACAAAATTGTACATAATTTCATAAATTTGTTTAATTATTTAGCCTAACAAATTTGTTGGTTGCAAATTTTGTAGAGTTGACAAAATTTAGTTCATAATAGGTGAGAAGGTTGAAATTTAGTTAAATATAAGTAGAGGTACTTAGGGAAAGAGTGTTATGACAAAAATATTTCATAATATGATCAAAATCCAAGACTACAAAATGTCAAGGTATGAATCTAGGTGCAGGCATAAAGTCTTGGGAAGCCACTATAGGAATTCCACTCATGTTATTCAAGTACTCAATGGAATCTAGGCAAAGGAATAGATCATGTAGTGAATGAAATAGTGAAATTGAATTCACTCCCGAAGAAACCAATATACAGATTAAGCAATACATTGGAGTCAGATCTATTATAAAAGGAACTGACTATCAAAATGATAGTAATTAGATAAAGAGATAGGCTTAATGCATAAATGGATAAAGAGTGCATCATCTCTAGGGATTAACTATGAGATTACAGAGTAATTTTTTCCTTATTTTTATTAATGTGCACAGTGGAAGCATGGTATGAAGGGAATCACTTCAAGGGTAAGGAAATGAAGGTGCACATAAGTAAGGAGTGTCAGTTGAGACATAAAACAATATACTATGGAAATATTGGATCTAGAATGATGCAATAAAACTCCCAGCAGAGGAATTACTAGAAGCTAAATATATTAGAGATTGGATGAAGTTCATGAGTAAATTAAGATAGATGATAGGTACCAATAAATGGATATCAAGTTATACATAGTCTTCTACAACGTTCTATGAATTGTGACAACAATGGGAAGGACTGTTGAGTACATTCCCAAGAGATGAGTGCATTGACAAGGTACATTGGGATGTTAATCCAAAAGGATTCAAACATGGAGAAGAAGGCATAGGTGCATCAATATGGAATGATGGAAGTTGATTATGCAAGTTAGGTTGAAATCACATGGGTCAGGACAGGAGAAAGTAATGGTTCATTAAGAAAATCTATGTTCTGATATGTTTAGTCAAGGAAAGGATGAATCAATTTGTTTTAGTAAAGAAATTGGCATTAAATATCCAAGGTTAATTAGATAACATGGATGGAAATGTAATTTGGTCATGTCGGAGTTGGATCATAGGGATCCAAGTAGTAGTTGAATGTCAAAAATTAATATCAACATAATATATGGCTACAAGTGCGCAAAGTAGATAAAAAAGGTTGGGATGGAAAAGTACTCAAGATAAAGAACAATCATGCAAATTGTTTTATTTTGTAAGAACACAAGAAGATTTAGGAATCTGGGAAGAATTGAAGACTTCTAGGAACAACAAAGAAAAGTGATACAGGGAGAAAGAGGTTGTTGCAATTACTGTAGAAACAATTATGTTATGGCTTGTTGGACATCCATACATAATACAGGAAATGGACATGAATTGAAGAATTCCAATTTGTTAATATATATATATATATATATATATATATATATATATATAATATTATGATTGGTCTATTGTTGAATATATATTAATATGAAAGATACTAATGGAGATATTTGTACCAGGAAAGAGAGAATTCTTGCATGTATGCAAATGCTACTGCTAATATTGCTACATATATAAGGAAGCAACATAAAGCTAAAGAGAAGATTGTAAGTCTTATAATAGAAGCATGGGAGCTTCTATTTTTATTAACTTTCCAGGTAGGCATTAAATTCATTTAATGACAACTATACAGGTATGAGTTTTATGTACTCTTATTGCATAATTGATGAAGGGAATTTAGGTAAGAATTTCCTCATCTAGTTTTATTTTATAAAATCACATTATTGTATTAGTTGAATGTATTGATGTTAATAAAATAAAATCACATTATTGTATTAGTTGAATGTATTGATGTTAATAAAATACTATTGGGTGTGGTAAAGGTTGGAAGCCTGTAATAATTATAAAATATTTTTATCTTTTGAATGCATACAGTGACATAGCGACATTTCATGTTAATTGGTTATGAGATAATAACCAAGGCAATAAAAGGTATGAACCTAATATAGGAATGGATGCCAGAAAAGATATTCATGTATGATACCATGGCATGGTTGGTTATGGAAAGGTATGGTTATGGAAATGATATGTACCACACAAATATCCAATGAACTTCCTACTTATAAATAATATTTGGACTGCAACCTTTTTGCTAACACTAATGAACACCACATAATTATATTCTTGGTGTAGTGTTTGGGTCGAAAAGGAAGACATCCAAATAATTGAGAAGACAATAGGAAGTGTATGGAGAATGTGTCAAGGCATTGGCCAGATTTCAAATTTACCAATGGTGAGATACATGACTTAGATAGAGAGCATTATGCAAATCAGTGGAAAGTTGCAATGAATACATATGCATTCACAATTACACTCATGCATAGTAAGTGGTAGGCTTACACTTATGCATGATAAATAGTTATACTTGAGTGCACTATTGAATGAATTTTTGTGAATGCATGCATAGATGTTATTTAATGGAAATGATTATGCTAACAACTGAAATGTTACAATCATTACTAACTCATGGATTTGAAGACATTGAAGGGTTGTTATACATTGCAACATAAAAGTTGCAAGTCAAGTAGTCACATGAGCATTGACTACATGAATTTTCTGTTTAGAAAATAGAGCAATGAACTTACTAATATTAATTGTGAACATGCATATGCATAGAGTGGTAATTTATTATATTTAATAAATTACTTGATAAATGGTGATGGAAATTGTTAAGTGTGGACATTTCTAGAATTACTTGTGAGATTTTATAAGTATTACATTGATAGAATTTTAGGGTACAAGACATATTAATAATTTGTTGGTTGAATGAAAGTTGAAAATAGAAAAGTAGTCTCAACTATGATATTGCAGAAATCCATGATAAAAATTACTACCTATTCTTGCAACACCGAAGAAAACTATAAGACATAATTTCATATTTTGGGAACAATGGATTTCCTTTATAGAGTAAGATTGACTTACTAAAATGATTTTTTTATAATAATCTCTCATAATAACTGTATGTGGGTAATACAGGTGAGTTAATATTTATTATAGCTGGCATGCTTGGAAAGTGTTGGATTACTGAGAGGGGGGGTGAATCAGTAACAAAGAAATTTAATCCTTTTTAACCATATAATCCAAGTGTTATATCAATGTATCATTATCATCCAATAACTGCAGAGTAAATAAGAAATGAACAAATGAACATTCATACACATACATAATACACTAGCTTTTACGTGGAAACCCAAAGCGGGAGAAAACCACATAATTTTTTTTCTTATATGTCTTGAAGAATTACATTCATTGGAAGCACCAAGTTCCTTTGTTTTCCAGCTGCAACTGGAAGGAGGCTCCAATCCCCTAGTTTCTCAGGCTACAACCTGAGGAAAACTCCAACTCCCCAATTCTCTGGCTACAACAATAAGGAGGCTACAACCCCTTATGTTCTTCGGATACAACTAGAAGGTGGCTACAACCACCTGTCCTTTCCTCGTCCAACTTCCCTAAACTAGAAGTAGAATGATGGAAGCACTATCACACTATCACTGTGAGATATACTGCTGTAAACCTGTACCAATAAACCTAAACCATGCATCAACCTGTACCTCATCCTGTAATCAACCTGTACCACAAACAAGTGCATCAACCATGCACCAACCTATACCAAACAATCTGTAATCAACCTGTACCATAAACAAGTGCATCAACCATGAACCAACATGTATCTCAACCTGTACCATGAACAAGTTCATCAACCATGCACCAAACTTGTACAAATAACCTGTCACAACAACTTGTCCAAACAACCTATCACAACAACCTATCTCATCAATTTCATCAACCAAATTAGATCTACTCACCAAGATCAATCACCAAGATAACTCTCAAATATGTGCATCAACCAAGTATAACAAAACAACTCATAATCATCACCAAGATCAATATGTGCTTCTAATAATACAAGTATGCTCTATCATCCATAAACCGCGTGTCAACAATACTACTAACAAGTGCCTCCAACCATGTACCAAGTATGTACCAATCATCTATCAACTACTCATCAACTATGACTCATTAATATGTACCAACATCATCAACTATACACGTCATGTATGTGCCAACTCATCAACTACTTGTTTCAACCATGTACTCGACATGTACCTCAACCAAATGCCCTCATCAATTTCATCATCCAAATCTGATTTGTAACTTTGTAATAGACCTGGTATATACGATCACATTCCTACAAACCTTCCTTAACTTTAATAACAAGAGACTAACATTTTCATCAAACTTTTCTTTAGTCTCACATGACTAGTTTTGGATTAGTCAACAACCCTAACTTGAAATAATCATAACTTTGTACTTGTAATGAATAAAGATCTGAAACTGATACACAATGTTTTTCAGTGTGTTTTATGAAATTCCTCTAGGTTTCACTACTTAGAACCTCTTAGAAAAGGAGTTATAGAAGAAATGATATACCCTGCTGAATTCTTGCTTATTCTAGAGAGTGACATTGTAGAGAGTGCCCCACACCGAATATTTGTTGAATTGATCTAAACCTATTACAAAACATACTACAGACTGTATTCTAACAAAAACATTTTTTTTTACTGAATTTGGATCTCTTATGAAGAAGTTATGATGTTTTTACCTGAAACACCTATTTTAGACTAGTTTCAGGACTAGCCACAAACCCTATTTTCCACAGAGTGTAATTCCAAAAATACAATGACCCACAAGATGATTTTTTTACCACAGATACTTGGATATGTTTACTCAGTGGAATAGAAATTTCAAGGTCTATATCATTCCAGAAAAAAATTATTGCGAAAATGGTCATATGACCCGTAAATAACATACCTTGGAAATCATCATCAAAAAAATTTATCCTTCCTTGAATTTCGACCTTCTTTTCTTCACCTTCCCTCATAAATTCAGCTTATGTATCATTTGGTTACCCCAGACACTTATAGGTATTCAATATTCTCAAGTGTGTCTAAAATGAGAGAGCATTGCCTCTTTTTTATACTCTCCAAGTAGCTTCCTTAAAAACATCTTCTAGGTCACTTTGCCCACTTTCCTTATTTTAGGGTTAAACCACTTCTAATTTCTCCATTAAATTTATTATTTAAATAATTTATTTTGTATTCAATTTGAATTATATTACACTCATCACTTCACTTTATTATTTACCTTCCAAATTCTCTTAAACCACTTTGACTACTTTGACCTTTTGGGGCTTCTAGATGACATATGAGGGTTCTCCAACTTCGTAAGGCCATAACTCTCAAACCGTGAGGAGTTATGTGACATTCCAAATACCACCAGAAATGGAATGACATGTACTATCCATATAGAATAATATTACCTGAAAATATATAAAAACTCATATTGTTATCCATCAAACAAACTTGGGTCCATTACCCAAACCTGGGTTCTCCAACCTCTCATGGCCATAACTCTCTAACTGTGAGGAGTTATGTGACGTTCCACATACCACCAAAAATGTAATGACAAGAACTATCCATATAAGATAGTTTCACTGACCTTCATCTCATTATTCCACAAATAAGCATTGGTTCTCTAACCATACTTCTAGGATAACGCAATCCACAAAGCGTCTTCCCGTGAGGGCTTTCACCATAAGGGGACCACTTTGGAGTTCATCCATTTGTACTTATTATCAACCATGACAAGACAATAATGAGTCATATTTACATCAAACAAACTTGGGTCCATTATCCAAACCTTTGGGCTGTTGGAATTCGCTACGATACTTTCTCCAAGGGTTGACATCAATCACTAAGGGTTGACATCAATATACAATATCACTCTCCAATAGTTGACATCAATGACAACCAACAATCCATACCAACTATCCATCAACCTAAGCCAACTGTCTGACAATATCCCCCTTTGGCATTGATGGAAACACTTATTCATGATAACATTCATGCTTATACTCTTTATGAATGTTTCTATCTCCTCCCCTTTGACATCAATGGCAAAGGATATCTCCCTTTGGGGATGCTCCCCCTAACTAAAATCTCCTTAGGGCTGCTCCCCCTGTCTATGTTCCTTTGATTTTTCTTTGTGTTTATAATCCTCAGATTACTCTCTTTCCCTTCATATGAAGAATATCTCCCCCTTTGATAAAGGTTATCACTCTAAAGTCACATCGCTCATTCTTCCCTTGTGACAATCGCTCCCCTTGGAAACATGCCCTTATGCTCTCTCTCTAAGCATTTACCTTTTGCATATGATAAATCTCTCCCCCTTTGTCCTATTTATGGTGCTTCCTCGTGTACAACTAAGACATTTAAGATAAGCATTCAAAAGTATCCATTTTGGAGTAGAAATTACTCCTAGTCTCTGGCGAAGATATTCAAAGGCTTCCTGTGGAAGTTGTTTTGTAAATATGCCTGCCACTTGTTCTTTTGTGCCCACATACTCAACTCTAATATTATTTTCTGCAACCTTCTCCTGTAGAAAGTGATACTTGATTGGAATGTTCTTCGTATTGGAGTGCATTATGGGGTTCTTTGAGATATTGATGGCGCTTGTATTATCACAATAGATTGGAATGGGCTCATCATACTCAACCTGTATATCTGTCAAAGTTTGTTTCATCCAAAGAACCTGTGTACAACATGATGATGTTGCAACATACTCTGCCTCGGTTGTAGATAAAGATACTAATGATTGTTTCTTGCTTAACCATGATACTAAACACTCACCCAAGTAGAACTTTTCTCCATTGGTGCTTCGTCGGTCATCATCACAACCTGCCCAATCTACATCTGTATAGGCAATAAGTGATAGATCCTTTCCTTTTGGATACCATAATCCAAACTCTTATGTTCCTTTGAGATATCTGAAAATCTTCTTCACTACTAATACATGTGATTCCTTTGGTGCTTCTTGAAATCGTGCCACCTGTCCAACTACCTGCATTACATTTTGTCTCGATGTTGTCACATATAGTAAGCTACCAATCATTGACCTATATGGCCTCTGGTCTGTAGAATTTGAATCATCATCTTTTCTCAATTTGCAACTGGTTTGCATAGGAGTGGTAACTGGTTTGCAATCTTCCATTCCAAACCTTTTTAGCATTTCTATGATATACTTAGTTTGAGAAATAAAAATTCCTTGGTTTTGTTGACATATATGAAGACCCAAAAAGAAGGATAGTCCTCCAAGTAATGACATTTCAAATTCATTCTGCATATCCTTTTCAAATTTCTGGCTTAACTTGTCATTATTACTTCCAAAACAATATCATCAACATAAATTTCAATTAATAAAATATTATCTTGAGTTACCTTGATGTAGAGGTTGTTGTCTGTGCTTCCTTCCCATAGTTCGTAGGGATTTTTGTCATTGTTGTTTTTGAGAATTACTCTGTTTTGATTGTGAACTGATGTATGCACTACATGTGTCCAAAAAATGTTTGTCAATTTGGAATCCATTAGCATTGTTCAAGCCATTTCCTGTGTAATTGTCATCCATTATGATAATGTTCATTTTTCTTTGAACCACTCTCTGAACCAATCTATGAATCCATTCTGTCGTCCACTATCATATATCTATCCACACTTGCTAAGTGTTCTTACAAATCCATCTCTGTCCATACTGTCCAAGACTCTACTTGTGCAATTGTCCATAATGTTGACCCATTTATCACTATACTATCATGAAGTCTTGATTAATCTGTCAAATTGTACTTCTGCTAATTGATTGATCTGAATCTATCTTCTCAAACTCTACAAGCTACTCGAAGGATGGTTCTTTGGTCTGTCACAGCTATCGCATAGACTCCCCCTGTCTAATATTCATATTACTTGGGAGTCTCTAAGCCGAATGGCTCAGAACAATTCCTGCTCTGATGTGTATTCATCATCATCTTCATTGGTAGATTCATTATTTCTCTGAGCTCTGACTTCTTTCTTTCTATCTGTGGATTCATCTTTCACTACAATGACTGAAAGCACAATCTCTTGAACTTGTTCCTTATTTACCTGTCCTTCCTTTCTTTCAGTTATTTTCCAAACCTTTATGTATCTGACATCTTTCCTTTTCTTTGTAGAATTTTCTTCATATCATTTTATTGCCAATCTTACGATCTCTGGTACCTGGTCTTTGTTCACCTATTCTTCCTATTTTCTTATCCATACTTTCTTATATCTGATATCAGTAATCTCTTTCATGGAAGCATCGATCATGCTTCTACAATCACCGACTATGTGTCCATAGTTATGAAATTTGTAACACTCAATGTTATGTGCGACCACATAGGCACAGTTTGCTTGAACCTTTCTTTTATAATCCCTGCAATCTGCAACCTTATGTCCAAAGTTAGAGAATAAAAACAATGACCATACAATAAATTTTCATACCTGGGAGTGAATGATATTCTTTGTGGTGTAGTCCTTCTGAATTTTTTCCTTTACTGATCATGATCATGATTGAAGCTTCTTTGTGGCTTGAACCTAGATGGTATTCTTCTTTTCTAGCAACGTAGAGTGCTTCTTTTCATTCTCTATAACTGATGTGGATGTTTTTGTCTCTTCAACATTCTTGTTGAGCTTGACGATTTCGACTCTTAGTGTGACAACTTCTTCTTCAAGATTCTCAACCTCTTCTTCTTTTTTCATTACTTGATACTTCATGACCTCTTATGTTCTCTTTGCCTCTTCAAGTTGTATTTTCAATGTAATTATTTCTTCTTCCAGTCTTCTCTCTTCTTGACAAAAATCTTCCTAAAGTTGGTTTAAGTCATTGATTCTTTCCTTGAGATAATCCATCAGTATCTTTTCTCTCTTTTCTGCTTCTTCCATTTGTGCTGCTATGTTGGCTTCTAAACATTTCTTTTGATATTCTAGAGTTTCTTCAATTCTTCTCACCTCTTCTAGTTGAGCTCTTAAATTCTTGATGACCAGCTGATCGTTTTCGAAACCTTGAACACTTTTCTTTTGCTTCATCAATTCTTTCTTGGATGACTTGTTTTCTTCTCTTTCTTTCCTTAGATATTTAATTGCACTGATCATTTTTTCTCTGTAATCAACTTCTGCTTCATCATACTCTTCCTCTTTTGAATCTGTCTGACATGATGAGCATCTTTCTTCTTGTTCTGTATTTTCATCTTCGTTGGCATTTTCTGAATTTACGATGGGTGAAGAATATATTTCATGTAACTTATCCCAAAGTTTTTTGGCTGATGAACATTTACCAACCTTTTCTCTTATTGGTTTAGGTAATCCTTCCCAGATAAAATCCATTAAAATTTTGTTATTCTTCTTCAATTTTTTCTTGGTTGCAGTCTTTGCCCCTTTTGAACTATCATATCCTATAATAGATGATAGCCAAATATAATGTCCCTGTGCCTGTAAAAATACTTCTGTACTTATGCTCCACATCTCATACTTAAAACCATTATGACCATTAAACATTGGTACTCCATTCTCAAAATAATCCATGATCTCCTTCTAGTGGTTAAACTATTTCCTGAAGGAATCTCGCTCTCATACCAATTGTTGGATTACTGAGAGGGGGGGTGAATCAATAATAGAGAAATTTAATCCTTTTTAACCATATAATCCAAGTGTTATATCAATGTATCAATGTCATCCAATAACTGTAGAGTAAATAAGCAATGAACAAATGAACATTCATACACATACACAGTACACCCATTTTTACGTGGAAAGCCAAAGCGAGAGAAAACCACATAATTCTTTTTCTTATATGTCTTGAAGAATTACATTCATTGGAAGCACCAAGTTCCTTTGTTTTCCAGCTGCAACTGGAAGGCAACTCCAACCCCCTAGTTTCTCAGGATACAACATGAGGGAAGCTCCAACTCCCCAATTCTCTGGCTACAACTAGAAGGAGGCTACAACCCCCTATGTTCTCCGTCTACAACTGGAAGGTCGCTACAACCATCTGTCCTTGACCCGTCCAATCGCCTTGAAGTAGAAGTAGAATGATGGAAGCACTGTCACACTATCACTATGAGATATATCGCTGTAAACCTATACCAATAAACCTAAACCATGCATCAACCATGCATCAACCTGTACCTCAACCTGTAATCAACTTGTACCATAAACAAGTGCACCAACCATGCACCAACATGTACCATAAACAAGTGCATCAACCATGCACCAACCTATACCAAACAACCTGTAATCAACCTGTACCATGAACAAGTTCATCAACCATGCACCAACCTGTACCTCAACTTGTACCATGAACAAGTGCATCAACCATGCACCAAACCTGTACAAATAACCTGTCACAACAACTTGTCCAAACAACCTATCACAACAATATGTCTCATCAATTTTATCAACCAAATCAGATATACTCACCAAAATAAATCACTAAGAGAACTCTCAAATATGTTCATCAACCAAGTATAACACAACAACTCAGAATCATCACCAAGATCAATATGTGCTTCTAATAATACAAGTATGCTACATCATCCATAAACCATGTGTCAACAATACTACTAAAAAGTGCCTCCAACCATGTACCAATCATGTACCAATCATGTAACAACTACTCATCAACTATGACTCATCAATATGTACCAAAATCATCAATTATACACCTCATGTATGTGCCAACTCATTAACTACTTGTCTCAACTATGTACCCGACATGTACCTCAACCAAATGCCCTCATCAATTTCATCATCCAAATCTAATTTTTCACTCTGTAATAGACCTGGTGTATATGATCGCATTCTTGCAAACCTTCCTTAACTTTAACAATAAGATACTAGAATTTTCATCAAACTTTTCTTTAGTCTCACATGACTAGATTTGGATTAGTCAACAACCCTAACTTGAAATAATCATAACTTTGCACTTGTAATAAATAAAGATCTAAAACTGATATACAATGTTCTTCAGTGTGTTCTATGAAATTCTTCTAGGTGTTACTACTTGGAACCTCTCATAAAAGGATTTATAGAAAAAATGACATACCCTGCTGAATTCTGTCTTATTCTAGAGAGCACCCTTGTAGAGCGTGTCCCATGCGAAATTTTTGTTGAATCGATCTAAAATTGTTATAAACCATACCAAATACTGTACTCTAACCAAAAAATTTGGTTTTACATAATTTGGATCTTTTATGAAGAAGTTATGATGTTGTTACCCGAAACACCTATTTTAGACTAGTTTCAGGACTAGCCACAAACCCTATTTTCCACAGAGTGTAATGCACAAGATAGAATAACCCATAAGATGAATTTTTTACCACAGATACTTGGATATGTTTACTCAATGGAATAGAAATTTCATCGTCTGAATCATTCTAGAAAAACAGTTATTGAGAAAATGGTGAGATGACCTGTAAATAGCATACCTTAGAAAGCATCCTCAAAATAAATTATCCTTCCTTGAATTTCGGCCTTCTTTTCTTCACCTTCCCTCAGAAATTCGTCTTAGATATCATTTGGTTACCTCAGAAACCTATAGGTATTCAATATTCTCAAGTGTTTCTAAAATGAGAGAGCCCTGTCTCTTATTTATACTCTCTAAGTAGCTTCCTTAAAAACATCTTCTAGGCCACTTTGCCCACTTTCCTTATTTTAGGGTTAACCCACTTCTAATTTATCCATTAAATTTATTATTTAAATAATTTATTTTGTAGTCACTTTGAATTATAGTACTCTCATCACTTAACTTTATTATTTACCTTCTAAAATCTCTTAAACCACTTTGACTACTTTGACCTTTTGGGGCTTCTAGATGACATATGAAGGTCCTCCAACTTCGTAAGGCCATAACTATCAAACCATGAGGAGTTATGTGATGTTCCACATACCACCAAAAATGTAATGACATGTACTATCCATATAGAATAATATTACCTGAAAATATATCAAACATCATACCATTATCCATCAAACAAACTTGGGTCCATTACACAAACCTGGGTTCTCCAACTTCTCATGGACATAACTCTCTAACCGTGAGTAGTTATGTGACGTTCCACATACCCCCGGAAGTGGCATGAAAATCACTATCCATATAAGATAGTTTCACTGAAAAATTCATTGACCTTCATCTCATTATTCCACAAATAAGCATGGGTTCTCTAACCATACTTCTAGGATAACTCAATCCGCAAAGTGTCTTCCCGTGAGGGATTTCACCATAAGCGGACCACTTTGGAGTTCATCCATTTGTACTTATTATCAACCATGACAAGACAATAATGGGTCATCTTTACATCAAACAAACTTGGGTCCATTACGCAAACCTTTGTGCTACTGGAATTCACTACCGTACTTTCTCCAAGGGTTGACATCAATCACTAAGGGTTGACATCAATCTACAATATCACTCTCCAATAGTTGACATCAGTGACAACAAACAATCCATACCAACTATCTATCAACCTAAGCCAATTGTTTGACATAAAGAACAAGTACTTTTGGAGACATTGGAGCCCTATAGATGTAGAACCTAGATGGGGTTATGGTAATGAGTTAGCGCTGTCCTTGTGTGTGAAATCCTTGGCAAGATGGATCACTGAGGGAATGTGTGGCAGTGAAGGGATACCTAATCCTAGAAGAGTGAGTGCAACAAGGAAGATGCTTATTGTTATGAACCAAATATCAATATAGCATAGAAAAACCTCAGAAAAAGTACTCAACGCCTTGAAAAAGAGATAATTTTAGATAATAAGCCTCCTCGAGGGGAAACCTCCTTTTAACCCACTTAAATGTTCAAGTACAAGATTATTCAAAATGAAAATGTCTCCTTGGTATATATAGGAGACTAGGAGGTATAATTACAACTAATGGCCTAAAGATGACATAAATAAAATAACATTACTAGTATAATATGCCCCAATTAAGGGGTAATGAGCCAATATTAGGGCTTAACATGCCCCTCCCCTTCAGACAAGTGTTGTCTGCAATGCTTGAGTAAATCTGGATCCTTCCGTATAAAAGACTCATCTTCCCAAGTGGAATCTTTAGCCGGTAGTTTCCTTGAAATGGATCTATTCTTCAGCTGGCGAATTCTTATGTCAGTGATGACTTCAGGCTCTAATATGATTTTTCCTTCCTCGTCAAGTTATGGAAATATAGTTTGAACTGGGATCTTGTTGCCTATAACCTTCTTTAAGCATGAAACATGGAAAATTGGATGTACTCATGAAGATTCAAGCAACTCCAATTTGCATGCCATAGTACCAATCTTTTGCAACACCTTATAAGGGCCATATTACTTTGGTGATAATTTATTATCCTTCTTGTCCTGCTTGAGGGACATCTGTTTGTATGGTTGTAGTCTTAAAAATACCTAATCCCCTACTTCAAAACTTCTTTCACTACGATGTTGATCTGCTTGTTGTTTCATGCGATTATGTGCTATGGTCAAGTTGTCCTTTACGATTTGGAGAACTTGTGGTTGATTCTCGATGTGATCTTCCACTGCTTGAACCTTAGATTTTTATTTTAGAGAAGAAGTGATGGAAGGAGAGTGGTATCCATAAAGTGCCATAAATGGTGTCATTTTTGTTGCAATATGAAAGGAAGTGTTATACCATCATTTTTCCAAGGGTAACCATTTGAACCATTGTGTTTGTTTATCAGAGACAAAGCAACGAAGGTAGCCTTCTAGACATTTGTTCACTATCTCGGTTTGTCCATCAAATTGAGGATGATAGGATGAGCTATGAGCCAATTGAGTACCCAAA
>ML797089.1:31014-43457 GCA_009831015.1 Picea engelmannii
TGGTTACCCATTTTTGTTGTTCTTCTGAAGATAGTCTTTATTCCAAGAAGTATTTAAGACTATCATGATCTGTTTTGACCTTGAAGTGCCTACCTATTAGGTAAGGACACCATTTCTTCAATGCATGTAGTATTTCCATCATTGCTTTCTCATAAATGGGTTTGTGTAAATCTTTTCCCTTGAGTGGTCGACTTTCAAAAGCCAAGGGCCTTCCTTCTTGCATTAGGACAACACCAATTCCATTTCTCAAGGCATCACATTCCACAATAAAGGTTTTTGTGAAGTTTGGAGTGGTCAAGACATGAGCTTTACACATCACCTCTTTAAGTTGTTCAAAAGCTTTAGTTGCCTCTGGAGTCCATGAAAATGCATCCTTCTTAGTTAGTGCCATTAAAGGTGTTGTTATTCTTCCATAGTTCTGAAGAAACTTGCGACAGTAACCTGTCAAACCCAAAAATCCTCTAAGATTCTTTAATGTTTTGTGTAGTAACCAAATTTAATTAAGTCTAATAAGATTCATAAATTTAAACAAATACGATTACTTTGATGCATAAACAATAAGTAATTTCTTTCATTCAGCATATAAACAACAGAAATTTATATTTATGTACAGCATGCCAATAAATTTCATAACCATCCACATAACACCACATAATCCTGAAAATACATAAATAAAAATACCTTCGTCTGATGCTAAATCCCCGATATCTGTTTGTCCAAGCTGAAGATGAAACTGTGATAAAATCTACCCAAAACTGACTAACCACCCAGCCAGCTAGGAGCAGCCTATCTGGCTCCCTAGCTCCAGGATTCCATAAGGATTCTTGGCCCCTGAGTCCAAAACTCCCAACAACCAGGTGCCCCCTGCCACAGTTCACCCAACTCCAAAATCAAAAAAATATCCCACAGAAAAATTACAGTCCTCTCCTCCCCATTTTTCATAATCCTCTCCTATAAGCCTCTGCCCAGTCATATATCCCTCTCATTCACCGACTCCCTACCCTCCATTAATTACCTTATCCTTCCCTTTATTACCTTATCCTTCACTCCCCCCACCTGCATACGTAAAGTCTTATAATAAATAATTTAAAGTTATTCAGCCATTTAATTCATTACACAAATCTTTGAATGTGTTAAGTAATTAATTAATTAATTAATCGACATTTATTAAACAATAAATAGTTAATTAATTAATTAATTAATATTATTAATAGTTAATCATTACTTAACTAATACACATTAAGACAATTAATTATTTAATTAACTATTCTTAATAAACCCTATGCAACTATTTAACCAGGGTTGTTACATACACCCACCCTTCAGGAAACTTTGTCCCGAAGTTAAGGTATTTCATGATACAAAGGAAAAAAAAACATGGTTCACACATTCATAACAATTAACCGACATTATTAGTAAGTAAGCCAAGAAAACTCATACATACTAGTGTACATGTACAAGAAATGCATGTGTAGCTAGTACATACAAGTCTCGTGCACGTACTAATAATCAATAACTATCACCCTTATAGTAATTTATGTTTGCATCCAATCCAATCCAATCAACAAGACTATTCTTTTATAAAAGACAATAAACCAATACAATGTTTGCAAAATCCTTTAATTACAATTATCTAGTTCAACAATTTTATTTAGACAACTATGGTTTAGTTACGTAATTATGAATATTCATATATACACATTTTTTTATTTTTTTTTAGAAGGGAAAAACAATAAATTCCACCATAAGACAAATCTCCATACTTTCTCAACTATTTCTACTCATCATTCCTCCCTAACTTACTTCCATCTTCATTCCTATCCTTCCTCTGCTGGACTATCTTGGAGCGTCAACTATATTGACCTAATTCCAAATAGAACCCGTAAGCGAAAGTGTCACTATCTCGACCAAGCTTCCCCAGCAGGCAACTGACAGTCATCATCACACGTTTAGGGGAGCTTGTCCTCCCATGACTTCAGGTTTCGGAGGATACATGGTGGGAAATGCCTCCACCCCTCCTAATCATAACTAAGGTCCACACCCTACAATGGAATATACAGTGGCACCATGTTGCTGGGAGTTTTGTCATCGTTTATTCGGTTTTGGGCAGTCTCATCACTTGAAATCCTGCACTGGTCCACATATCATAGAAATTCATCCAAACCAATATAATTTCACATACAAATATTCATACCATAATGTTTCTCGGCTAGTGCTCATGACATCCACTTTCATCATCATTATCCCTTGGCTATTTCATAGCCAATAACCTGCAGATTAGTCTGTAACATAAACTCATACATTTCTATGCATTATCATCATGTAATTGCATACAATCATCATTTCAATTTGGTATCCTTGTACCAACAACTTAACATCAAAGTTTTCAAGTTAGAAATAGATCTCATAATATCCCATAATTCAATTTTGACACCCATTCATAAAATTGTCATTTACCAAATAGATTGCATCATATCCAACATCATTCTAATAGCATTTAAACCTTCATAGGATTCACATTCACACAATATGTTTCATCATATACATCATCATCAATAACATTTAAACATTCATAAAATTTACATTCACATAGTAGATCGCATTATATCCATCATCATCAATAACATTTTAACATTCATAAAATTTACATTCTCACAATATATCACATCATGTCCATCATTATTTAAATACATATAAACATTCATAAAGGTTCATACGTCTTAAAAGTTTAAGTGTATCATTTAATAGTTTCACTTGTGAATAGAAAATAAAAGTATGTAGGCCTCAGGTAATCCTGGCTATCTAAGTCAAAAGGTGGTGTTACAGACACCCAACCTTCGAGAAACATATTCTCGAGGTGGTAAAAAAAATGAGGGATAGTCTTGTCGTAATGTCTTGGCGTCTTCCCAAGTAGCAGATCCTAGACTATACTTGTCCCATTGGAACTTAACTTGGTCTACCAGATGGTCCTGAGCTGTCGGACTCTATGATCCAATATGCATAACAGTTCTACTGTGAGAGTTCCCACGTCCGATACCTGCAATTCCTTCCAATTTAGTTTATGTGATTCATTGGTAACATAATGATGTAAAACAGATACATGAAAAACATTATGAGTTTTATGCAAGTGGGGTGGCAGTACGAGACGATAGGCAACGGGTCCAATTTTCTCTTGGATTCTGAACGGTCCTATAAATCAAGGTGACAACTTTGTCCCCTTCCCAAACCATATGATACTCTTATTAGGCCTGATACGAATGAAAACCTGGTCTCCCAGTTCATAACTTCAGTCGGTCCTATGTTCATCCACATAACTTTTTTTCCTATCCTGTGCTTCCTTTAGTCTCTGCCTAATTTGAATCACATGTTCTTCCATCTCTTGAGTCAATTCTGGCCCAACTGTTACTCGGTCTTCTAGTCTATCCCAACTCAATGACGTTCTGCATGGCCTTCCATACAGAGCTTCGTAGGGTGGAATTCCGATGGAGCTATGAAAACTGTTATTGTAGGCAAACTCTACCAAAGGTAGGTATGTCTCCCAATGGGTTTGATTATCCATGACATACATCCTAAGTATGTCTTCGATGACTTGATTTACTCTCTCAATTTTTCCATCTGTTTCAGGATGATAAGTTGTGCTTAAGTTCAACTGAGTCCCCAATACTGACTGCAAACCTGTCCAAAACCTAGAAGTGAATCTGGAGTCCCTATCTGAAATGATCTTCTTAGGTATCCCATGCAAATAGATAACCTCACTTAAAAACACGCGTTCCACATCAGTGACATCATAAGTGTCTCTAACCGAAATAAAATGAGCACTCTTGGTTAACTTATCCACTATCACAAGAATGACATTGTGTCTATGAGATGTGAGTGGCAACCCCACAACAAAATCCATAGAAATGACTTCCCATTTGGATATAGGAACATCATGTGGTTGTAGGAGGCTTGTTGGGTGATGGTGGTCAACTTTCACTTGTTGACACTCTAGGCATTTGGTGATGAATGGACTACATCACGCTTCATGCCTACCTAGAAGGAAAGTTTCCTTATGTCTGCGTACATCTTCTTCACACCCAGATGTGCACAACAAAGTTCTCTATGGGCTTCCCTAAGTATGATGCTTCGAATATCCCCATTTTCAGGGATGTACATCCTTCCCCGATATCTCAATAGTTCGTCTTCTTCCAAATTATATCCTTCGTACTTTAGATCTAATTGCCTCCCACTCTGCAGGTTTGAAGTAACTTTTAAATACCAACTATCTTCTTGGAGTTGTGTCAACACATGTTCCCTCAGATTGAATTTTAAGGGTATCAAGGTGAAGACACATGGTCCCCTACTCAAGGCATTTGCGACCACATCTTCCTTTCCCTTGATGTATGAAATACCAAAATCGTACTCACTCATAAACTCACTCCATCGCCTTTGCTTGGCATTCAAATCCCTTTGAGTGAAGAGATGTTTTAACTGTGATGGTTTGTTTTGAGCTCAAAGTTTCACTCCACAAGATAGTGCCTCCAAATTTTCAGAGATAGCATTACAGTTGCCAACTCTAAATCATGAGCAGCGTAAAGATCTTCGTGTTTCTTCAACTTCCTTGACGCATAGGCTATCGCTCCTCCATCTTGCATTAGCACGGCCCCCAAACCTTGCTTCGAGGAATCCGTGCAGACTGTGAAGTCTTTTTCCATATCCGACACTCGTAGAATTGGCACACTAGTTAGTAACCTGTTAAACTCAATGAATGCACTATCACATTCTTCTGTCCATTCAACCTGACCCCCTTGCGCTGCAAAGTGGTGATGGGTTTCGCTATTTTTGAGAATCCTTCCACAAATCTCCGATAATAACCTGCTAGCCCCATGAAGCTTCTCACCTCATGACCATTTTTCAGCACTGGCCATTCCATAATGGCCTTTACCTTTTCTGGGTCCACAGAGATTCCTTCACCGGAAATGATATGACCTAAATAGTGGATTTCTTTATAGAAGAAGGAACACTTCAACAACTTCCCATACAATTTGTTCTCTCTAAGGCAAGACAACACCACTCGTAAGTGTTCCTCATGTTCTCTTTTGTTCTTGGAATAGATGAGGATGTCATCTAGAAAGACTTGTACAAAACGGTCTAAGTACTTCTGGAATACGCCGTTCATGAGGCTCATGAATATTGCTGGCACATTGGTCAATCCAAAAGGTACTATGAAAAACTCGTAATGTCCAAACTGAGTTCGAAAGGCAGTTTTAGGAATATCGCCTTCCTTAATCCTTAACTAATGATACCTTGATCGCAAATTGATCTTTGAGAATACCGTTGTTGCTTTCATCTGATCGAAGAGGTCATCTATTCGTAGCATTGGGTACCCAACATGAAAAGTGTCAAGTTGGGAACATGCACATATATTTGGGGGAAATTAGTTCATTTTTCTAGAATTCCTTCATCATTGTCACCATTATTATCTCCTACCATCTAGACTTTTTTGTTTCCATCACCATACATGTACATGGAAAGCTTGGCGTTGTGGATAACTAGAAACCTGGTTTGGACTACAGGCTTAAGAGGTGGGTTTCCAGGCCCATGATCGAAGAAGTGGGTTGTCAGGCCTGCAGGCATTTATCTTTGGGTGAGAGATTTTCTATGTCAAAGAAGTGGATTGTTAGGCCCATGAGTAGTTTCTCTAGGTGAGAAACTACTTAGAATTGTTCCCTGGTTTGCTGGGAAATAGCTACAAGGATCTAAGACTTCCTGTCTGGCCTGTTGTTGAAGCCCCAGAAGGGAAGTGGGGAAACCAAGGGACCGTTAAGAAGAGAAGGGGCACACTTCCTAGGGTGGGACAAACATGTGAGGAATGAGATACTATAGGCTAGTTGCAACAGTTGGGCACATTGGACTGAGCAATTACGCTTCTTGTCAGATCTTAGACTAACTTAGTATTCCCTTTTCCTTGGTATAGTTTACCCCATATCGGGGGTGATCCCCTGTTGGGATTACGAGAAGTGTGGTCTATCGCTGGGAGGAACACTGAATGTTTGCACGTAGTTGGTGATATTTTTATCAAAGATAAGTGTCAATTATGTGTTAAATTATGTGTTGCATCATTATTTATGTATTTGTTTTTATAGTTTTTTTCTTTGTATGCTACATGTGTATTTCTATTATTATTTTGTATGAATCTGTGTATTTGCATAGTATTTGTATATTTTAAATTTTGTATACAATTCAAAAACATTTCATGTGGCATATCCTAGCAGGTGGCTGGGGAAGTTACAAAAATCCTCTGACCCCAAAGGTGGAAAGTTAAAGCAAGAGAAAATTAAATGTAGTTACTGCAATCATGACTACCATATTGAATCATCCTGCATGAAAAATACAATAGACCTTGTTGTAACCCTTGCGATGTTTTTGGCTATGAAGCTATCCCAATGCATCCATCTCAATCTTAACAAAATACACATACTAAAATAATTGAAATTATGAATCTCTCAAGATCTGAAAAATAAAACCCTTTTCATTAAAATCTTGGGGCTTTCTTCAACAAGAAAAATCCCCTTCTTACATCCATTATTTTATTTTTATACAAACAAAATTGATTGTTTGTATCTATTTTTAGTTCTCCAAAATACAAAATTAATGTTTGACTTTACAAAAATAGAGAATGTCTTCAAAGGTTGATCTTTATATCTCTGAGTTTCCTATGGTTGTTTTGCTGATTCATTCTTGCAATAACTGAATTAGAATCTTCCAATATTCATCTGATTGTTACTTGTATGATGACATCTTCCTGTAGGAAATATCTAGTTATGTGTACTTGTCATATATTGGAGAAGTTGAAAATAAGTTTTGGATTTTCCCAAGTAAATAAAAATCATCAATCAAACTATCTACTATAGTTTGACCTCTGATCATTCCAGTCATCTCTTTGAATTTCCCTGCACTCTCTCTTGCCTTGAAAAAACTTTGTCTGCAATTTTCAAATGTAAGAATATTTCCTTTCTTACTCCAACAAGTTGGTAAATTCCATTTAAATTAAATTATTGAACATATTTGTAAATATTTCAATATTAATTTTTATTACAACACACTTGTTTTGTGCTTATTGGATCAAATTCCTTTTAGTAAATATATTCTCTATTTCCATAACCATTCATGTGCGATGTTTCACCCCATTTTTTCTTAATTCTTCTATGGATATAGAATTAATAAATTCTTTGATTGTTGTTGCTAACTGAGGTATGTTACCCAATTCCTAAAAATCATGTTGTATAGATTTATCTTCTTCATTATCTAGCGTTGATTCTTCATCAATTTACTAGAAATAATTCCACATTTTGGTGATTTCTGTTATGAATTGATTCCAAACAAGGTGCCTTCCTCCCATCAAATAAGGCTTACCAATCATTTTTCCTTTTAACTCTTCCACCTCTCCTGCAATTTTTCTTTTACTTTTTTATATTGTGCAACAATTTTATCTTTGTCTCCCAACTTCTCTGTTAAGATTTTAAGCTCATAATTTTGCACAACAACTGATTTTTTGAGATTCTCAACTTCTAATTCCTTTAGATTAAGATCTGGCAAAGTTTTACCTAATTCTTCAGATGGATTTGCATGTGCCATATTTTGAGAAAAATAATCTATTTTTTAAAGATTTCAATCTGTTGCTCCTGTAGTTCAATCTACCCATTGATTTTAATCATTTGACTCAAAAGTTGATGTTTTCCTTGTTTTACTAATATTAATTCTGAAATTTGAACATGATCAATGCTGGGTATAGTAAGCTTTTTCTTTAAGGCCAATATCTTAGTATCTTTTGTCTTAATTAAACCTTGTGTTGGTTTAATATTTTTATAATTTTTTCTCAATTTTAGGACCCATTGTTCTAATTCCTCAATCATCCTCATTTGTCTGTTTCTAATTTCCAACTTTTCTTATTTCAACTAGTTCTGAATCCTATCATTCATGACTTGTGATTTCTTCATCCCAAGATAAACTTGCATCACATCCCTATAAAGCAATTATAATTATAATGACTTGAACCTTTGGTTCTAACACGACAATATTCCATTTACCTTTCTCATAATCAAGAGAAAATATTAACCTAGTTTGAGATGATCCACGATGATCCCTGGACACAAATTTGAAAATAAGTGTTTTGATTGATTTTTAAATTTATTTCCTTGATTGACTAAATTGAGAGAAAATATTATTATGCTTTGATTGGTCTTCTTCCATCACTTATTTTCCTTCCCAAGTTCCAAAAATTTGAATGTCCGTTGATGGAAGAAATTCTATTGTTGTTGGAGCATTTCTTGCTAATGACTAAGATACACTTTGTGTTGTTTGACCCTTATCCTCTAACAATTCTTATATTCTCTACTTCTTATTTGATTGTTCCTCCTCCACCTATGAGATTGTTTGGGAAGATTTTGGAAGACTTATTTTATTAACCTTCTCATGTTGTTGTGGGGTATAAATAATCAATGTCTTATATGAGTGAGTAATTTCTTCTAGTTGTGGGGTATAAATAATCAATGTCTGATATGAGTGAGTAATTTCTTCTAGTTGTGGGGTATAAATAATCAATGTCTGATATGAGTGAGTAATTTCTTCTAGTTGACCTTGAAGTATCCTCTAAACATCTTCCCAATTGTCTTGATTTTCCAATTACTCAAGTTGAGGTTCGCAGTGGTGACCATAAAAAGTTGTACCCTGTTCAATGCTTTTAATGGAAATTATACCATATGGATCATACTTCCATACTTCTCCCTGCTAAAAGCCCATTTCCTCCAAAAATTTCTTTGTTTCCTGCAAAGTTGATCTTGTGTTCCCAATTCCTTTTTCAAATTAAAATTTACCTTTTGTTTCATGGAAGCAAAATGTATGTGATCGGAATTTAACATTTAATTGTCTATTCCAGAGAAAATATTCTAGGTGTCAAGAACTTTGTAAAATGGAAAGGTTGAGTTTCTACACCATAAATTTTGATCTTTGTATTATCCTGAAACAAAATCCAATCACCTACTTTTGTATATGAACTTAAATGTAACAGAGCCTTAAACTATGGGAACATTCTGGGAGCAAACTCTTCATAGATAATAGAATAGACTGTGAACATGAATTGATTAATAAATTCAGAGAATCCTAACTTATCAGGATTCTTCCTTACTATAGGAGTCAAGTGAATTATTGAACACGAATTACAAAATTCATCTTCTATCTTCAATCTAAGATGTTGAAATTTAGTATCTTGAAAATACAAAAACATGTATACCAAGTATGATTGGAACCTACAATATTTGCTAATTGTGAACTCTGTTAACTGGAAATGAATTGTATCAGGTAGGTGCTAACCATAGTTAAAATTAACCAGTTTTTTAATGGAAGATGGACAGATGGAGAATACAAACCCAAGGATCCTCTCATTCAAAGTCTTGTTATTGTCATAACCTAAGACAATACACATCATTGATATTACCTATTTAGAAATATCAGTAAACATGCCAACTTCGTATGTATTAGAACCTTCAGGAATACTCACATATTTAACCATATAAGACTGAAACAAAGTGTGTTTTTCTTGAGCACTCAATTCCTTATAACTTGCAGCTAGGTTTTCCTCATTTAAAATTTGAGTCTCTGTGGTTTCAATCAACTTTAATATATCATAAATTAATTGATCATTTATCTCAAACAACACTAACCCAGTTCATTTAAGTTTCTGTGGTGATAATTATGTTCAGAATTTGTCGGAAGATCCACAATGTTAATGACATCTTGTCCTGATGATGGATCCTGCTATGGATCCGAAACGTCGACGACAAGATGTCATCAACACTGTGGATCTTCCGACAAATTCTAAACACTAACCCATTCCTTGAAATAACTTATCTTTTAGATGGCACATAATTTGCATCACACCAAGACACAAATTTTGGAAAATTATCTATTTGGAGAGCTATAAATTTTGTTAAATCTGATCCCCAAGCATGAAAATAATCGTGAGATCCATAAATATTTCAGGAGATAGTTTATGCAGTTCATATAAATCAAATGAAAAACTTGTATCATAAAATTCGCTATCTCTATCGGATAAATCTAGTTCCTCTACAGATAGGATTTTTCTATATGTGAGAGTCTTATAAGACTTCATTTTAAAATAAAATGAAAAAAAAAACACTTTGAATTACCCGAAAATTCTTGACGATGGATAAATTTTGGCTTTATTGGCAGTCTCGCTGGGTAATTTCATAGTATTTTCCTTATTCTCTCTATGACGATACTTTACATTTTACACGGTATTTGCCCCTTTAACACAATATTTACCTTTTATCGTCAAAGAAAACTATTTCTTGACATGTTCCAAATTTGCGTTTGTGGAATCAACATATTAAAACTTTCTTTTAAAATAAGAAAATATTATTTCAAACCTTTTGTTATATAAAAACATATTTCCATGTTGATATTATATCATTTCCACCTTGATACCACATATGTCATATCCATGTTGTGTTATCTTCTTTTAACATGTGCAAACAATCCTTTTTTTGGGGGGGGTCTAGTGTTGATTAAAAATCATCATGGGCCAACTTCGTTGTTGTGTCAATATGTTGCAATAATGTAAAACCACTTTAACCCTGTTAAGCTCTAATATTGGCTCATTACCCTTTAATTGGGGCATATTATATTAGTAATGTTATTTTATTTATGTCGGTTTTAGGCCATTAGTTATAATTATACCTCCTAGTCTCCTATATATACCAATGAGACATTTTCATTTTGAATCATCTTGTACTTGAACATTTAAGTGGGGTAAAATGAGGTTTCCCCCTCGAAAAAGCTTATTATCTGAAATTATCTCTTTTTCAAGGCGTTGAGTACTTTTTCTGAGGTTTTTCTATGCTATATTGATATTTAGTTCTTAACATATGGTATCAGAACTCAAGGTCTTGGGATTTCGCTGCTACATCTGAGACACCTTGGAATTTTCCCTATAACTTTTTTTCTACAACGTTTAAGAAGGAACATCTTAGAGGATATTTAGTAGACAGATCAAGGTACGTTGGGTTCAAATTTCAGCTCCCGAGGCCTTATACTTTCGGAGATACATCCTTTACAAGATAGGGTTCTGGAATCATCCTGAACTGAGTCATTGCAAAATTTTCTCTATAAAGTTTTTTCTGTAACGTTTCAGACCCTGAACTTCGGAGGCTATTCACAAAAATTATTAAGGTATCTCTAGTAAAAATTTCATCTTCTGGGTCATCTTAAATTTGTAGATACACCCTGTGTACAATAGGGTATCTGACTAGTCCTATTGACTAGTCTCAAGAAGGTGTTCCATGTAAAAGAATCATAACTTCTTCCTAGAGTATCCAAATTGAATGGGACTGGTTTCATTGGATCGTGGACAGTCTGTAGTACTTCTGGTACGAGTTTCATAATTTTATAGAAATTATTTTGTGTAGGGCATGCTATACAAGTGAGATCTCCTAGAAAGGAAAACAATTGGCAAGTTGTGAGGAAGTTACTGTAAATTCCACTTGGCACATCCAATTTTGATCAGACTTGTGGAATTATAGAGAAGAAATATAAGACAACTACATAAAATAAAGTTTCATATCCAAAAGGGCTGAAACTTGGGAGATACAACACAATAAAGATTGTCTAGCAGAACCACCTCAAAATCAAGGTTCAAAAGTGATACTTGGCCAACATGCCACCCAAAAAGGGAACTTCTACACCAAATAAGCCTCCAGACAATCCTACTTGGACTCTTGATGAAGGTGAAGAAATGCGTAGGGACATAAATGATTTACAAAAGAAGATAGTAACAAAAGATGAACTACAAGAGATGATGGAGGGTTTAAAAGGGAAGATCATGGAAGTATTGAAAAAGTTCGTAACAGAGAAGACACCTGAAAGTGAAAATGCATCTCATGAAATTCATGATGAGGACACAAGGAAGGTGAATCAAGAATCGGGAAACTCCAACTTTGGTTTGAAGACCAACCATGTTCCTAAGATCGATATGAGGAAGTTTGATGGCAAGGACCCAATCACATGGATACTTCAGATGGAGCAATTTTTTGATCTCCATAATGTGCCACATACACAAAATGTACGAATTGCTTCTTTATATTTAGAACCTAATCAATTTGTATGGTATCGATGGCTTTTTTCTCGCCAATCACTCGTCACTTGGACAATTTTCACGGAAGAAATGATAGAACACTATGAGGATACAAGGAGCAATACCTTATTTAGCCAATTGATAAATCTCAAGGAAAAGGGTTTAGTTAACGAGCACATTGAGAACTTCCAAAGATTGAATATAAAGGTAACCGATATTCCAAATGAGCACTTGATTGATGTATTCATAGGAACTTTAAAGGATAACATTCAACATGAGGTTCGCCTTTGGGAACCCAAATCATTGGAGAATG